>CP135537.1:7601511-7649430 GCA_032402905.1 Khaya senegalensis | reverse complement strand
GTTGTAACTGCAGCATTGAGTGGCCATTAAATCTCCATTAAGTGTGAGAATTCTTTGATGGGAGGAATTCTATAAATTGGGAGGTGTTTTGCTTTGCTAAGGTCCCTAAGCTCGAAATTCTTATTAAACACCATCTTGAGAGGATTTAGAGAGCTTGGAAGGTTTTGGTAGCATCAAGAAACGTCAACAAAAGCAATGGCGAGAGGTTAGTGTTCCTTAACTTCCGCACTTGATTTCTTGGGTTTTTAAAGCATGCCTTAGGATTGTATGCTTACACAAAGTTCAGACTGCAGTCGTCTGGATAATCACTTTGGAGAGCTTCGATCACTTCTTGAAAATCCAGTAATTCAAGTACATTTAGAAGTTCTAAAGTAGTTGGTGTCATCGTATAACAAGATTGGAAAATAAATCCGGTGAAGTAATCTGCCTGCAGTTGGGCAGCAAATTTTGTAGTATCCAATTATTTTGACGGGAAATATTATTCTATATATTCTGCTATTGATGACATTGTCAGTAGCAGCTGTTGGAAATCGTAGACACATTCTGTTTACATGTAGTCTTAGACAGAGCACAGGGATTGGAAAATATAGCCATAATCAGTAGAGCAATTGGATGGAATGACTGATTTTTGCTAGAGAGGACATTCATGCCAAATAGACAGTACCTAAGAATCATATTATCCTAGGTATATTTTCCCATTCACTTTCTAGTGCCTGTTCTTCATTGAAACTGAATGTTGAGGTTCTTGTGGATTATGCTTAGACTTGGAGTTGACAGCTAAATATCTGTGTTACAGCTATATCAGAACACAAGGGTGTTCATTTTGGTCGCAATGTGAATGAAGCTTCTTTAGAAGGTTTCACTCTCGAATGCGTAGATTTTATCAATAGAGAAGCAACAAGTGATTAGACAGACACAAACTGAGTTATTCTGTTATAATTAGTACATAATGAAAGACACATTAAATAGATTATCGATGTTCGGAGGCAAAGTTCCTCTCAACAGCAACAAAGGATAGGTTTATAGCATCCAGTTGAAGAAAATGCAAACCATATTACACATATTATTGAAATAGACACTCTTACTTCACCCTCCTAGCTTGGGAGAACCAGCAACTGCATCTATAGTTTTATCTCCAATGCACCATTACTCCATCAAGCTGCTTCGTCTGCAGGTTTGTCAAACAGCATTGTTCTGAAACGTGCGCCTTGCTAGCTTGCTAGCGTAATACTCTCTACTCGTGGGTTCATAGCCATCGCCTGCATTCCCAACACCAAATGACTTGATGTGTTAGGTACAGACTAGATTTCTGTTTTTTGGGTTTAAATTTGTAATCGAGTTGTAAAAGTTTTTTAACCAAGTTTAAAAACTAAGAGAAGGAAGAGGTTTGTAAGTTAGTTTTCTTACTCACCTCAGACATCAACATTAGCTGCAAGCTTGAATAGGTCTTGCAGGAGCAAAGGTTGCTGAAGAATGCCTGAGTCGTGTTTCGCATTTAGGTACTGGGATGACTGTTTCAAAAGCTTCAACTAGTAATGCCACCTTCCTCTTCCTTGCAGAAGCAAGTTTTGTGATTGCCTGCCTAAGCGCGTAATCAACCATCCATTCCTCCGAATTTTTCCTTTCATCCATCATCTGATGCTTGAGATCAACCTTTTCTGCATCTGGGTCAGCAACCACAGGCAGGAAATTTGGTTCTCGTGGGTTGAAATTCCTCAGTTCATCCTCATCGTTGACAGCTTTCTTGGATCTCATTGACCATTTCTGATTACTACAGGTGCTTCGCAATTCTTGTTTGGACTTGCACCCTAAAGGAAGTGAGGTAGTCTCCAATTCTGGGAAGTTGTTGCAGTCAGTCATGGGCAATGTTTCTGTCCTATCTGATTGGGTGTTGTCTTCAACTTCCATTTTCTCAACTTCGGCGGTACCACGCTCAGCCAAACAGATTTTGTTCATCCTTGAATCACTCTGCTCCTCAGAATCCATCGTACTTGGGATATCGAAATTCCTAGCTTCATCATTCTCCAAGTTCTTCTGGTTCTCAGCAACATTGAGGCCATTGTACTCACCTTCTGGTGGATCCTCTTGATTTTCAGCCGAGTGGATTTTATCAACTATATCTTGACCATAATTACTGTTTTCAGCCGAGTCATCAAGCTGGCAGGTGTCGATCATGTTGTGGTTTTGGTTGTCATCTATCTCCACATCATCCTGGTATGCTTCAAATAAATCATCAGGAACTTGGACCCCAGTTGATCTCTTGGTGACAATGACTTGTTCTTTCTCTTCCATTTGGACCCCAATTTCATTGTTGGATATTTCCTGATCCAGATCAAATTCACTGGTGTCAACCTTTTTATCTGTTTTTGAATCCTCGGTCTCCTGGCTTCCATTGTAATTTTCACCTGTTACAACTCTCTCTGTTTCATCTGAATTCTGGAAAGAATCAGAGATTTGGTTCTGAAGCCACTTAGTCATTAAAGTTTCATCTGTCACCTCAGGAGTGCAGTAGGTCTCAACATATCCAAATTGAGGACTGGTTTCAATTGTTTCATTCTCTGCTTCAAGGACCCTGTTCGTCTCCTCATTCTTCTCAATGGAAGTTGTTGCTTCGACAATTGACTCCTCCGTCCAAGCAGAAGTTACCATAACCCCAATTAAATCACTCTTGGCTTCCTCAGTGAAGGATTCTTGATCATTTTCATACGCTTTGCTTGACTCAACAATCTCGAAATTCTGGTCCATTTCAGAATCACTGTCACTCTCACCCTGTTGTGTCTCAGAGCATGCACTTTCTTCTTGGAAGATCTCATCAGCCATAATCTTCTCGCAGCAATTGATAACGATGTTGTCTGAGAGCTCGCCATGCAAATCATGATCCACGATTTCTGATAAATAACCATCATCTAAATCAGATTCATTGTCATCTTTTACCGAATCATTGGCTGGAGTATCAGGTTCTGAGGTTGGAAATTGCCCTTTCTCCCATTCCATGTCACTAGCTTCAGAAATGCCATCATTCTCTTCACTGCTGTCTTTGCTTTCATCTTCAAAGTCACTTCCATTGTAACAAGCTCCAGATACTCCTTCAGTTTGAGCTGCAATTGTTGTGTAGCCCTTATTTGGATTTTCTACTGCTTCTTTTTCGGGAAAACCTTCCGTGATATCGACTCCCATCGAAGTTATATCACTGTATTGCACAGGATTTTCCTCGAAATCAATCTCAGAGCGTGGTGATCCATCAGACAGGTTCTCAGCATTTTGCTCATCATGGTTGTGTTCTTTATTTTTAGCATAGATTTCAATGAAGAAATTCATGCCCCCTTCTTGTATAAGAGGAGACCTAGGTGAATTATCCAAATCTCCTTCTTCAAGCCCAGGTTTGTCATCAAAAACCACCTGCCCTGCAACTGTTTTACTAGCTGGCTTCACTCTACGCGGTGATAAAACTTCCAGTTTCGTACTCTTCTGTGTCTTCAACGTTCGCCTCCTTGCCGACAAGAAGCACTTCAACGGCGGCAAAGGAGTGTGATGATGACCATTAAGAGAACAATATGTGTACGGACACACCTTCGCAGCTGAAGTTCCTTCAGCTTCAGTTGCCCCGGGATTAAGCATAAGATAATCCGGGAATTTCGAGTCCTTCAGAGTTGAAGAACACGTAGCTCTCTGTGCATTTACATCCGCACAGATGACAACTCTAGAACATTTCTTAGAACCTGCTCTCACCGGCTTAAAACTGGGAGTCTTTGTTAAAGTCCTCGCCAGTTTCAAACTAGATGACCTTGTTAAACTTCTCGCTGGCTTATTACTAGAACTAGGGCTAAGTTTTGTATTACTAGAGATTCTTTGGCGCAGATTCTTACAATCTGAACCAGTTTGAGAATACCGGGAAGAACTCACCTGGGAACTCTCCTTTCTCGCCTCTGAACTGCTGGTAGACTTCATATAATTCGGCGATCCATCACTCGTTCTTGCCGGAGTCTGCTTCGGTGGAGTAGCTGCTACCGTAGTCGGAACATTCAAAGGTGGTGGCTTTCCAGGCTGTGAGATAGTTTGCTTCAAAGTTGATGATCTCAAGCTCTCCATATCAGAAACCTTGATTGATCTCGACTTCTTCATTTTCTTCTTCATTTCAGGCCCTCTATTCTTGCCATCCTGGTACTGATAAGAATAAGATGGTTTCAAGTTTGCCAACCGCTTCTCGGATTTAACATGATCAGCTTGTATTACAAGCTTGTTGGATACCTTTCTCTGTACCATCTTCAAAGAAAAGCCTGAAACCGAGCCATCAGCAAAATGAAATGAGAATTAAGGAGGGAATTCAACCTCTGGAAGACAAGAAGCTTCTCCTGGATTGTCTGTGATGAAAACTACCCAAGGAAGAAATAGGAATTCTTTCAAAGTTGAAAAGACAACCCAAGGTGGGATTCTTCTACCTGTTTTGGCTTTTTCTGACTTTTAGTGGGTAGCTTTTTCCTTTGTACATTTGGGTTTCCTTCCATCAGTGTTTTAGCATAAGAAACTTGAACTTAACTGGTTTGAAGAACTGAATTATCACATATGGCACTGTCTTGTTTCTTGCTTTTGAAGTTTTTAAATTAGCTTGATTAGATGTCCTAACAAATTCGTGAAATGACAACAATACCCTTCATTATATGGATAGAGATAAACATCCCCATCTTCTTGATGTTCCTTGAAACACCTCTACTAATAGAGCCATAATATAAAATTTGGCAGCATTGACACATAACCCATATAATGTTGTCACGCGAAAATAACATTTGATAACGAAATGAAAAGAAATAAAAGCCTATGCATCTAAAAATAGAAGAATTATAATTTTTTCTTAATTTTTTATATTTTTAATTATTTTTAAATTGAGTTAAAATAAAATTTAATTCTTTTATTATTTTTTATGTACGTGTTATTTAATTTTCAAAAATTAAAAATACAAAAAATTAAAAGAAAATTATTATCAAGAATAGAAACTGTTAACAGTTATACTTTAGTACATATATTGAATTGGCTTTGTAATTGTCAAAAGAAATAATGGTAATAATAATATGTTGTTGCCTTGCGGGCGGAGGATGGAAGGGTATTAAAGTAATTGCATATGCTTTTGCCTACCCGTTGACTAGGGAAGCCACCCACCAACGGAGAGATTGGGCGGTTGCGCTTTTATAAAAGACAAAAAGCAAGTGGTCGGCCGAAATGGGCCGCTTTTTGTGGGCCCTGAAAAGGTCCATTTACGCACACGCTCCTCTTCTCCATCCCCAATGAAAACTATGGCCCACCATTTCTTTAAAATTAAAAAAATAATAATAAAAAATGATTTCTAAATAAAGAATATAACCCAAATTGATCGTCATCCCCTATTTTGCCACCGGCCTATTCCTAATTGCAAAGGTCATTATCATTTTAACAAAGTCGGTTGAGATGGGGTTAAATTTGGCTAGATTATGATTAAATAGGTTAGATTTGATTAAATATAAAGCAACACTTGCCTCCATATTTTATCAATTTAGCCAACCAACCCAATGGTTGGACTTTTAATTGAGGCACCTGGTTGGTTCAAATTAATCCTATGACCTAAGCATTATAATTATAATGAACATGTACAATATGTCACATTTCTGCTTATTATATAGTATTATATTTAGTGCTTTGACCAATTGGGTTTTCCTTGTACACTGTGTTACCCTTTTTTCACCATAATCAGTTTAACACTATAGCTTCAGATTTATTGATCTTAAATTCTCTGCTTGTTACAATGTTGACAGTGTGAATTATTGGAGGTAGCAGGAGCGTGGGAACGGACACAGACTGCCATGTCTAACCATAAAAATGTGAATGATTTTGTGCTTGAGTTAGCAGGCATTGGCCATGAAAAACCAGTACAAGTTATTATGGGGCCACATGCTCTGTATCAGAAACACAGCTATCTCTCTGTATTCATGAACATTTCAGTTTTCTTGCTGCCAAAATATTTACGGGACATATAATTTTATAAGTTTCCTGTGAGCAGTTCTATGAGTTTAGAAACAAGTTTCAAATACAGTTTGTTTTCTTCCAACAGTCCAAATCATTTGTACCCATATAAGCTAACAAACCAACCAAGATTCTTGTCCAGTTTTCCTGAATAATGAAACTTTCCAGTAAAATTTTGGTTCATGCTTGTTCAAGACAACTCAGAGAACGAACAAAAACTTATTGGATTCAATGCTATCCATGTTGCCTTAACATGGCATGTTTATGTTCATGTTCATGAATGCATGTGCATGACGTGGTTGATTTGATTATGTGTCAAATGAAGAAAACCTAATCATTGACAAATTAAGCATATAATTAATGAAGGTGATTAAGGTGAGATTAGTGACATCAAGGCAACTTTATCATAAAGTAAAAGGTTGGTGTGTTCCTTTCAAAGATTTAGTACCTTCTTTAAGCACAGTTTCCATTTTTTTTTTTATAGTAATAAGTTAGGAGAAGGTCATATAGATGTATGATTAAAGAGAAACATTGAAACTACATCACATGGGCATGTTGTAATATACCAACAAAAAGGTGGATTAACCCCAAATCTTTTCACAATAATTAGAGCTAAAAATTGATAAATGGAAAACGAAGAAGGCAGTCTCGAGAACATTGTACAGATTTTCTGGAGGCAATGAATCAACTTTTGGCATGAAAGAGATCAATATTAGTAGCTTTAAACTGGGTGCTTACTTTTGTAATGCAAAATAGGGTCTTGACTTTACAATAATTCATTCTTTTACTGTATTACTTTTTAAATAATTCATGCATCTGCATCACAACATTAGGAAAGAATGTAAATCGGTCATATCAGATATTAGATTAATAACATGAAACGTTAAACTGGTAACATTGACATCACTCTATTTTCTAGTTCCTGTTAACAGTATCATGTGACAAATGAAACTAGTTTCGATATGCACGTCATATTCATGGCATTTGGTTCCAATTTCAAGGATCGGATCAGCCACGAAGTCCTATATTAGCTGGTTTATAGTTGTGCAAAGATATAATTTCGAAGGCATGAAATTATGCATCAATCATGTAGAAGCTTTCATGTATTTTAAGTTCTTTCCACTGGAACACAAGTTCTTTGGGTACAAATGAAGAACTTGTATGCTGTACATTTTGAGGGAGGGTGAGGGCGGCTGAAATGTTTAATTACATCCTTGTAGCAAGTTATGCGATTAGAAATTTGTACTTCCTTTCTGTACAGCAAAAAGTAGTATCACAAAAATGGGAGAAGCAAGAAAAATCATGTATGGTAAGGCTTGACTAAGTGCACCTTCTTCTGTTCCGGCCTCTTGGAGAGGGTAGTTGGTTTTATCTTTGACAAAAGCCTCAAAATAATTCTGGTAACCCATGTTCCTTGCTGAGAAATTAGAGCCTGTGACCTTCATCATTTCCATGGCCTGCCATGAACGGAACGGTATTTATTAGGGAAGCTGTTAAATAAACAAAAGATCACGCATTGTACTTTGTTGAAGAAATAATGCTAGTAATTGAGTTTGCTACCAAATATACAATGAATCTAAATCACCACCACGTCATTTTGTGTATACCTGAAAGCTGAACATAAATTGCTGAGCTCTCTTGCTCACCATGGCATTTGGGTGAAATTGAAGCTTCTCATACATAACTCGAGCCTCCTTTGGCCTGCAAGCATTGCAACTAATTTGTATCTGCCTAGTTCATGAAGTGCATAAAGATCTTATTGCTTCACAGACTGAGTCACCATATTACAAAATATCACACAACAATATAAATGCTTTCATTCTCAACCCATTGTGAGATAAGTAGTGGCAAAAACACTCCCTTTCACTTCAATTCTTCTACCTTGCCAATTCCTTTAAATGCACCACTCTTGTGAAGCAATGGTAGAAATCATTGTTTTTCATATGCTTAGGCTTGCGATATCAAGTGTTTAGCTAGCAACCTTAGCTATTCTGGGCCTTTTTTTACAGAGCAGAAGTGCAACAGAAGGTTACAATTTTGTTTTGACATCATTCATGCCTATTCCAATTTCTGAAAACTTGGAGATAACCATCATTTTTACCGTGTAATAATTGAAAATAATAGTTATCTCAAAAGAAGCATCAATTAGCACTTAGATATCAGGCTATCAAAGGTTGCACAGAGAAGACCATCTAATACTTTATTACTGGCTTCTGTAAAGCAGCCTAGAAGGTTTGAACAACTGAAGAAAGATTGTTGAACTAATTTAAGGGTTTATGACAGAGGCAAACTTCTGCAAGTTGCACCATCAGCCTTATCGGACAAGGAATCAGAGTTTGAACAATTGTTCAACTAGAGCTTTGTAGTTTGGTGCATCAACATCCCATGGAAACGTAACACAGAGAGTTGAATGCAATAGTTGAGTTCCTGGTTTTACAACACCACCACAGTCAGAAAGACTCCACAAAAATGAGGTCACAAATAAGTTCTTGATTCTCTTCGCTTAATCAAGTGCCAGATAATATACTCATGAAAATGCTACATTGGGGGTTCAATGGTAAATAGCTTTATTCATTTTTTTCATTGGTCAGTAATCTGAAAACCAATGTGAAACACTGGATTTTCATAGAATGCAAAATCTCCCCATTGGGGTTCAATAAATATATATCTCCTCATTAGGGTTCAATATTGAACAAATATATATATCTCCTCGTTGGGGTTCAATGATAAACAATGACATACATATACCTGCGAAGAGAATCCTGACAGATTGACCACTGCAAAGCAGCTAATCCATGAAGTTCACTCTGTGCAAACAAAATAGTTAATGTTAAATAGAGTGTACAAGGATCAAAAGGCTATACAATTTATGTTAAGCTAAAAACAGCAGCAGTCCAAAGAGATCATGAATTTTATCCTCCTGAAACAGTAGAACATGCCAATAAGACATGCAAGAGCTCCAACTGTTCAAATAACTATGGTCTCAACTTCGGTTAACTTATTACCTTGAAAGTCATTTTTTTCATAACTTTTTCATAATAGGGCAAAGCTTCCTTGAGTTTCCCTGAATCCATCAAGGAATCACCGTCCTTCAAGGCCTATATTCACACAAACCAAATTAGAGAGAAGAATTATTTGCATACATATGTTACAGATCAGCATAATTTACAGCAAAACTAGAAGTCAGAATAAGTGCATAGTTATAATTCCTAAGAAGTTGGCATAATGCTACCGATCAAATATACGTAGGCATGCACATTACATGCCAATATCAAAAATTTCCATATGGTGGAGATGAGAAATCAATTATATATCACTACCTAACTCGGAAAACAAATTCTAAGCAAAGATTATTTGAAGCAGATTTTCTGACACATAAGCTAGAGTTTGAGAGTAGAGTTGCATGCTAATGAAACTCCATATTATCAAACTATAAACACCCTTTTAGTATGTAAAAGTTATTCAACAAAATAATGATGATTATACAAAGTTAATGTAGATACATTAGTCTTAGTGGTCGTTAGCTCCACCTGTTATCTCCTTATAGAAAGCTTAGTTTTTCTTTTTCTCCATAAAGCAAAGTAGAATTCTCTTTGAAGAGTACCTTCTCACATTCTGATTTTAGCATTGGATCAACATTTAAACCGACTTTTTTCCTGTAGGCAGCAAGTAGTTGTCTAGTGCGCTCTTCTCTAGCAGCTCTATCTTCAGCAGTTTCAAGAGCATCTCCAGGGCGAATTACCTTTCCACCACCAAACTGAACACAAGGTGGAAGAAAAGTGTGTCAACTAAGGTTCAGGGTAAGAAAACATCGCTAAAAGTTGCTGAGATTCAAAGGAGGCAACAATAATTCCACAAACACAGAAATTGAAAGTTTTGCCTTATTCAACTACCAGGTACAACAAATTTGTTCTCAACTACATGCATCCTATACTTAACTCTCTTTGACATGAAAGAATTTTAAACTACTAGACAACTTAATGCATAAAGACTGAACCTAACACCTTGTTATTGTGTCCATGTTGAATATCACACAGTAAATGCTGCTTAACCCTGAAGGTTTATCACGAGCTGTATGCTAGAATCCCAGAAGTTCATCGTGTTTATAATACACAGTATCTAAAGAATTTATGCATCCAACTTTTGGCTACAAGCACATGTACATGTTGCAGCATAAGTCCATAAAAATAATACCGTCTTGGAAATATTGCCAGGTCTTGGAAAAACTCCCCAAGTAGAAACCTTTGGCTTGTAAAGCTCAGAATTAACCTCTTGGGTTGGTTCAGGCTTTGACAAAGTGTCCTCTCCGAAATTGCTGGTGTCCCCAACAATAATCTCTACTTCTGGAATTTCACCTTCCGGAAAAGGATCAATCACCGAAACCAATCCGGCTGGCAGTGCCCTGCCCTCCTTTTTATCCGCAAAGTTAAGACCCATAAAATCAACGCTTGAGATCTTCAATTCTTCCTTCTTACCAACCTTCTCCACATTCTCATTTGGCATATTGCCCCTACTCTCTTCTTTCAAGCCTACAGATCAAAAGCCCAATCTTCAGATCACATTGCACCTTAAAATATGTCTTTTTATCAATCAATAAAAACGTCCTAATAATAAATATCCTCAAAAGTAAGTCCAAGATAACAAATTTGTGAGCATACATTGTATTAAGAGCCTAAAACCAAATATTCATTCACTAGAAAAATTTAAAAGCCATTTAGTGATCAAATTTGGTGGCTTAGAACACACATAGACCTACTCATTGCCTCGTTTGTCTCAGCAAATAAACGAAAACTCTCAGTTCTACAAAATAAAAGAAGAAAAATTCATCAATTCTCTCGGTCTACACTTCTAAGGATAATACCTGAATTTATTCCACTCTCAACATTCCCTTTATTGTTTTTGTACTCTTTCGCCTTCTCCATTGCAGCCTTGACTGAATCCTGCACTTTCTCCGGGTTTTGCTCATTTTTCTTATCTGGGTTCGATTCTTTCAACTTCTTGTAGGCCTTAGCTTTCTCGAAAGCGAGTTTTACCGGGTCTACTGTAGTTTCTGGCGAGTTTTCTGAGTTGGGCTGCCCAGATTCTTCCGTATTTTTGGATGATGAATTCAGCGAGAAAGAAACTTTGCAAGACAAGAATTTTGGTTTGGCGGAGGAAAAATTTTTGATGGTGTTCGTAGGACTAAGCCACGAAGGCTGCAGAGAAGTCATGGTTCTCGCAAGGCGGGGTGAGACGATGAAGTGAGTGGCCATGAAACGCGCGACCGTGTCAAAAAACTCAAATTATCGTGAAACTTAAATGGATAATAACATCTGAGCCCCTATATTTTAAGTTTTTATCCTTAAACCCGACTGAAATTACCTTTGCGTGTCAGTTCATTTTGATCAAGCGGTTGATACTTGGTAAAGACTTTCTTGATGAGGTATCTGATGGTTTCCCATAGTTTGTGAATTTAAGGATATATGTTATATGAAATCGAGAAAACTTATATATGGGAAAACGTTGATTTTAATTTTACAAATGATGGTCAGTTTGAATTTTCTACCAGACAATGACTCAGGTTGAATCTGTTGATGATATGATTCAGCTTACAATTATTATTATTATTATTTTACTTAATTCTTACAACATTTATTCACTTTCATGGTTTTATAGATTTGTTTAATTGAGAAGACGGCAATGATGCAGTTTTCCCGGAGGAGAAAACACAGCAACTTATGCTTCCGTCAGAATGAAACAAGAATAGATTCTAGGCTTTATCTGTGCTTCTGCTGGAATTTTAATTCAATTTTCTTACAAGTATAGGTTCACTTTGTGCAGTTTCTGCGGCTGCCAAGTGGGGTATTTCAAACATTTTCATTTCTCTCGGCAAAGTTGGCCGACGGTGTGGGGCGGAGGTCGTTGTCCCGTGGCCAACTCGGGGCTCAAATTCATCCCACGCTGGAGCTCTTTGGTTGTCGATCTACAGCAGTATTGGGGCTCAAGTTCAAAGGTTTATAGTCAGAAATGTTATTTATTAGTTATCGATCATATGACCGATCAACTTATTTAAACAAGAAACTACACGAGAAGAGAGCAAACATACTGAAATTACACAGATGAACCGAATTGTTCAGGTTTCTGGACCCGGAATTGATGGTTCACTCTGGTAAATCCTCCATCAACCGCGAGATTAGTTCCACTAATGTACCTAGCGTCATCACTTGCCAAAAACAGCACAGCATTAGCCACATCCTCCATCGTCAACTCCACTCCCTGCAAGTTCGCAACCTTCCCAACAAATTCACGATAGCCTGCGATTGCTTCCGTCCTGTTTGCTCCCTTGGGTAAGTGAGACAACCCCATGCCTCCAGCGATTGCGTAAGGAGAAACACAGTTTACTCTTATCCCATACTGTCCCAAATCCGCCGCAGCATTTTCGTTCAGTCCCAACACTGCATGCTTCGACGTTGTATATCCATGCGGGCCAATCCCTCCAATGGCCGCCACCATACTACACATATTAACTATATTCCCTCTCTTTTGCGGCACCATGACGCGAGCTGCGTGCTTCATTCCGAGAAAAACTCCGCTCACGTTTATGTCTAACACCCTCTTAAAAGTTGAGAAGTCTACACTGCGGATATCAGGAGTAGCAAGATCTGCAATCCCAGCGTTGTTGACCATAATATCCAGTGAGCCAAATTTGGCGACAGTGGAATCTACGGCAGAGGCAACGTCGTCCTCCTTTGAGACATCACAGTGAACAAAACAAGCGTTTCCATGCAGACATTCAACCACCTGCTGACCCAGCTTGTCGTTTACATCTGCTATGCAAACTTTTGCACCGTGCTGGTGGAATAGCCGCACGATGGTCTCCCCAATCCCGCTTGCTCCGCCTGTGACCAACGCAACTTTCCCAACTAATCTGTAAGCCAAAAAGATGTTAACAAACAATCTAAAATAATAAAAAAACATGTATAATATATAGCTAAGTGCATCGTGTACCTTTGAGCGGGAAGCGATGAGACAGTGGAGTTAGACATGGCCGGAAACTGAACAGCTTGAGAAAGATGAGAATGAAGCTGGCGATATGGCTATTACTTATAATTGATCTCTGTATGTGACTTGCGCAGACAAAACAAACTGGCAATAATTTTCCGCAGTTGAAGAAATTCGTAGTCACTCGTAAGCACTCTAAGTTTGAATGATCGCGGTTGAATAGAACAGTAAGTAAACGGCAGTAAGCACACGTTCTTAATACATTATACGTAGATTTCGTAGCATGATATCTGAATCATTGGTTTTAAATGACTTAATTTCACATTTACGACTATAATAACATGGCGCTAGGAAACATGGGCTGTTAGATTCCTGGTTGCCAAAGCTGAAGTCTTCGAGAAAATGCTCATTTGAGCAGCAGAATTTTGTTTTATATTATCACCATCTAGACTCCGAATAAACGTGCTAAGACTCTCTCTTTTCTTGTTTTTTTTTATATTGATTGCTACTGAATTTTCAAAGGAGGAATAACCAAGTTGTAAGAGTCTGATAGGGACGACAACAATAATACTAAGGACGGGTGCTTTTCAAGAATGATAAAATTCAAGTTGGGTAACAGTCATAATTTTCCTGGTGGAACAAATTTAGAATTATACTTTTCCTTGTTGAACAAATTATAGCTTTCTTTATGACTGCTGCATGTGGCTGCCCCAAGATCCTGCATGCAGCAGCCAGCATCCTCGTGTTCATGTATCCTGCTAATAATTGACTTGTTTGGTATTGAAATATAATGATTTTTGAATTGCCACTACTATAGGATGAAAGCATTAAAGGTCATATATTGGTGTAAAAATGAATAAGTTACACTAAAAATTAGTGTTATCAAGCACAATTTATCTTTGCTTTCAAAGTTAAGCATGAAAGCAAGGCCACCAAAAATAAGCAGAGATTCAATTACAGAAAAACAAATGAAACAGCAGATGTGATACAAATACACCCAAGTCTCTTTATTGATTTGTTCATTGGCATGGAATAAAGATTTCAATACTGACTGACAACATAGATGTATATATAGCCCTGATAAACTGCCACATAAATACCAAGAAAGGAGGCAAACTGCAGGAAATCATTCAAGTGACATGCAAACAACACCATTTTTTATCATCTAAAGACCTGCAATGAATGATTCACAGATGTAAAGCCCCCATCAATCATGAGATTTGTTCCACTTATGTACCTTGCTTCATCACTTGCCAGGAAGAGCACAGCATTGGCTACATCATTAGTCGTCAACTCTACTCCCTGCAAGTTGGCATTTCTTGCAACAAAACTACGGAAACCCACCATGGCATCCTCTGTCCTCTCCTCTTCAGGCAAGTGAGCTAAAGCCAAGCCAGTTGCAACTGCATAGGGAGAAACACAGTTTACACGTATCCCATATTTTCCCAACTCTGCAGCAACATTCTTGTTGAGTCCCAAAACAGCATGCTTGGACCCTGTATATGCATGTGGACCCAAACCCCCAGTGACACTTGAAACACTACAGACACTAATTATAGTGCCCTTATTTTGTGGGATCATGATCCGAGCTGCATGCTTCATTCCAAGGAAAACTCCCTTCACATTTATGTTGAATACCTTCTCAAACTCTAATAAGTCCGCATTACGGATGTCAGGACAAGGTGAGCCTGAAATGCCGGCATTGTTTACCATGATATCAAGTGTGCCAAATTTATTGACTATGAAATCAACAGCAGAGCAAACATCCTCCTCCTTTGCAACATCACAATGGACAAAACAAGTGTCTGGGTCACCACCGAGGGATTCACAAACCTGCTGACCAAGGTAGTCCTGCACATCTACTATGCAAACTTTTGCACCATGCCTGTGGAATAGGCGCGCAATACTCTCCCCAATCCCAGTTGCTCCGCCTGTGACCAATGCCACTTTCCCCACTAATCTGGAGACATACACAAAATATATGTTGAAAATTTTGCAGAAAGATGCCATTATGCCACAGATTGCTTCAAGCAATGACTTGTAGTAGGTTTAAGGTATGATTGACATCACAAGATATGAATCCTATGTAATGTTGTACCAACATCATTAACATCAGGGTGCTGATACAATTATACAACAATGAACAGCCCAAAATTTCGTTACATAAATGCATTATCTCAAAATTACCCATAACTGCACCATACTAGTAGAAATTAAATTCTGCCATAAACTGAAATGTACTTCACTGTTTTAGAACAAGGTTTGAGGTTCCACTAACATATTTAAACTGAGCATGCATACAATAGTTTTGACCATGTGGCCAGAATGTCCATACAATGTTATGCTAGGCAAGAGTACTGGCTATCAGGCATAACTCTATCGGGCATTCGCCAACTCTGTTAGTGTTTTGGTACCTACTTAATCAAGCATAGGATTACCCGGTTTGCCCATGAGGTATGGTCCAGGATAGGCTCAAAACTCTTCTCTTAGAAGAAAAAGAAAAAAGCACAATAATATGCTAGCTTTTCTGGGCCTGTTTACATCAGTGTGTTTTAAGTGTTGAAGTCAGTCTCATCTTATCTATCTCAATTTTTTGTTTGTTTAACGTGTTACCCCAAACATTGCCTTCAACAGATGGCAATAGACCCCACACCAATTTATTACAAGGCTACAAGCCACTAAGATCTAAACAACAAATTGACATACCACAAACAAATACTACGGAATTGAGATATTCAACAAAATATGGTTCAAGTTTAACTGATACTCTCCAAAAGTAGATTCAGAGAGGATTCCAAACTCTGACATGAGTTCAAATTTCAACCGGGGAAACTTAAAGTTACAACTCCAAAATTCAACCAGAAAATAGGAAATTACTCAAAACCAAGTACAAGGCTAGAAATCCCGATCTGTTTTCATCAAATTGACTAGTAATTCAGAAGACTTGAAAAGAGCACCATCCAAATCTGACTGTTAATTATTAATTTGCTGAAACCAACCTAGAAATACCTAACCAAACATATCAACCAAATGGGTTTTACTTTCAAAATCAAGCAACCAATTAGTCGCATTTATAGGAAACCAAATGAATAGGTTGTTAGAAGAGTTTACCTGCCACAAAGCCCCAGTAACTCACAACCATTGATTTCAAACCATGATAACATAACAAACCAAGAGAAACTTTTAGAAGAAAACACAAATCCTGATCCTAAAAGAAAAATAGATAGTCATACAAGGAACATTCATTTACATGGAAGCAAACAGTAAAAGAAATTAAACAAATCATATATGGGAATGATACGAAACATGCAGATGAGAAACACTTACTACCTTTGAGCAGAAATCGATAAGTCAGTAGAGTTAGAGTTGGCTGTGGACATGGTTTACACTTTTCTTTGTCTGGCTCTGAGTCTCAAAATGAAAATAAAAATGTCAACTTTAAGTCATTTCATCTTCAGTAGATAGAACAACATACAACTGGTTGAGAGAGCAAGCTAGTGGGAGGACCGAGCATATCCAGCAGATTCCATTTATGAGATAATAACATTTGAGTTCCTATTATTATATATATTTAATAAAACGATATATTTTGTTCATTTATATCCAATAGACTTCTCATCCCTAATGAACTTACCAAATTATTCTTTTTATTACAGAATTTTGACAACTAAAAGGTGATAGCACACGAAATAACACGAAAGGCTATTTCAGTTATTTCAATTAGCGAAACGGACCTATTTGATAAATTGACCAAACTAAGTCTTTGTCCAAGAAATCACAAAATTTCAGAATTCCGACGTTGTTATCATCATTCTTTCATGACAGTGATGGTGACAGACACGACAGAGGTAGACAACAAACTTTTTGCCTCAATACAATCATGATGACACCTCATCAGTGCATTCAGTAATTAAATGGGGTGTTTTTAGATTTAAAAACAGTATGTCAACTTGCCCAATTTTGGATTGGGCTCAAAATTGCATGTCCCGACCCAAGCCCATGAACAACGAGAAAAATCGAACTGCCATCTCGCTTTAGAAACTCTGCGGTCACTCTATTTTCGGTGGAAGAGTTCGTTACAGGTTCGTTCAGAACCAGATTTAAACCCTAACTTTTGTTTTTTCGTTTCTTTTGCAACAATTTCTTATTCTCTTTCTTGTTCTTGCAAAAAATTTCATAATGACAAAAGTTCATGGTACGGGCGCCTTCGATTTTAGGCGTTGCCGAACCATCAGGGCGACGAACTTGTGGAGGTCAAAGCCCAGTTCAACGCTTCCGAGCTCTATAACCCTGTCCGAAATCCAACGCGATAGATTGACAAAAATCGCGTCGGAGAATTGACTGAGAACTGAGAAGCCATTTGAATTGATGAGGAGCTGGCGAAGGAGATTTATAGGACGGAGTTAACGGATAAAGAAGGGACTTCTTCTTCTTCTTCTTCTTCTTTTGATGCGGGTTTTACAAATCGTATCAATGGTTCCAATATATTGCTGTTCACGGGACCATTGAGCATCATAATATACCGAATCTTGTGAACTCTGAAAATTTATTTGCACTGCAATACCTTGTATCAAGTAGACAAAGGAATTTTACGCTATCTTAAAAAGGTTTTATTTCTATTTATTTTGAAAAATGGACTCTAACCCAGATGATATAATTGCAGAAAACTATCAGAATTTGTGCATTTTAAGAATTACTGGTATTGTTGTACCGGCAATGAATATTTCGCGGGCAACAAAAATTATATAAATCAAACTGATCAATGAGCTCAAGTGTTTTCAAAATCAAAGTTATCGAGAACCATAATTCTACAGAGAAAATGAGGCTGATATCATTTTAATGGTGGTCAATCCCCAAGGAACTTCCTCTTCTTGGTCGTGTTCATGTAGGGTCTGATGACCCATTCGATCTGGGCTTCACTCTGATCAACTGTTCCCAACTTTATCTGCAATACAAACAATGGAAAACAAGATCACTTGAATATCTTCTCAGGAATAAGGGAAAACAATTAGAGAAAAAAGGAAAACGAAAAATTATCGGGATTCAATTGAAGATTACGGCATCACTTGAAATGGCATGTTTTACCTGATACAGCCGCAATTCAAACCTAGGACCAATTTCCTTCAGCTCAACTGACTTGGGACCTCCTTGTTTTTCATAGATATGATGCCTGCAAGTTCACGAGACATGAGCAGAAAAGTTTCATACTTGCATCACTTTACCTATGCACAAAGTTCACCAAGTAAAATATAGCAAAGACGAGGATCTTTGGCATATGCAACAACAGACCAACCTGAAGGAAACATAGTCGGACTGATTAGCAAAAGTGATAATGCGTTTGGCATCAGGCTTTGGCACTGGAAATAGATGCTTTAGAATGTTTGCTGTCCTTTCACCTAGCTACCAACAATACAAGAGATACACAAATTCAAAATATGACCGATATGTAAGGAAGTACTGTCAAATTTACACAATAAGAAAATGCAAGAAATGATTTGAATAACATAACAATAGAGTATGTCATTCCAACAGAGCGGCGATGAAAGAGAAAACAAGTAAAATGTATAGGGATTCTCTCTTTCAATGACAACCATAATTAATTAGTACAGTGATGGTGATGCCCATATGGCCATATCAACAAATTACAGGATCCTACTTTGTTTTCCAAGAATATGATCCTTCTACAATTACTTTTACTATATATAATATAATGCCTTCATTTGTAGACAAGTTCAACAACAAGAATTTCAGGAACTTAATGTAATCATCATATAATATTCTTGGAAAACTTCAGTGGAAAGAATTAACCATTCATGTCATGAAGCGAGCTAGGCTAGAAATGGTAGCAATATGACTGCAGTCACACTATTCACATGAAAAATTAAACCTCTCTGTATGACTAGCTTTCTTAACAAGTAAATTATACAGATTCCGTTTGACTACCCACTAAGTAATCAATATCTCTGCAGAGATAGGGATACCTTGGTTTTGAAGTTGTCAAGAATCAAATGTGGGTAAGCCTCAGGCATTGTACCAATGGCTTTTTTGTCCTTAATGTCATGTCTGGTAACCTACAGGCAAAAAAATAACTAAAGGAGTCAAGCAAAGAAAAATATGCCAGCAAAGGTCCATAGAGTACAACATTGATCAAACTACTTACCACATTGAGTAATCCAAAGTAAGCAGTTGGGCCAAAAGGAAGATGGCATATAATTAATCCATCTGGCACACCACGATGTTCGTGAACCAACACAACATCTGTAAAATCATGTGCACGGCAAGTTTCAATAATTTCTGATATGACCTGCAACAAGAAAAATCCCAGAAATCATGCCTCATGCACTCCAGCTTGAAGATGAAATTTGAGATGCTACTATATGATGTAAATCATAGTTCTTGAAGCTAATCATTTTAATCATTGAGAAATCAAATTTTTCATAAGAAGCTAAAAAGGAAAAGAATAGATCAAAAATGGCTTATTTTCCTGTCTCATAGAAATAGATGTTCCTTTAATATTCTCTAATAAATAAAACTACCAAGGTAGATGACATATAAGGTATACATTGGACATATCTCAATAAAATGTGTAATTAAGTGTGCATTAGACCAGTAGGAACTACACAAATGAATACTTGGCAACTATTGCTCACATGTCACAATAGGAGAAACTAAGCTAAGAGGTTAGGTGAGGATGTGGAAGGGTATGGCAAATTAAAAACCAACCTGACTACCGCGATTCATTCTTTGTGCATTGGGAAAGACAAACTTCAATTCCTGCAGGAACAGAACCACGTGAATCACAACTGATGATCCAACAAACTTTCGCTTGCGTCACTAACAACATAATAAATAATAATATGCGTGAAGATCAACCTTTACAAACTGTGTTAGAGGAGCACTTGGATTACGTGATGTAGTCAGCAAAATTTTTGGATCTCTTTCCGTTGCATTTGCATATTCATCATCAATGTGACTCCTTGGGACTGAGTTCCAGCAATAAGAAGCAGAAACATGTTACCAACTATGCCAACTATGCAAATCCTTTTTGTCCCGAATAAAAAGAAAAAAAAAAGTAAAATAAATTAAAGAACTTCAAAATAATTCAAGTTGAAGCATTCTCTAATCATAAGTTCCCAACCTCAACAAACCAAAACAAAAAATTAAAATCAATATTGAACACTTCCCTAATCTTTAAATTGGAAAAAAAGAAAACAAAAAAATACATACTAGCTGTGTTTTCATCTTCAAGATCGATTTCTTGGCGAAGCGCAGCTTCCTCATTCCTGAGCTCGTTGGGAATCGGTTTTCCCTCTGCAAATACACAAAAGCCCACTTTAGAATAGTAACTAAAATACACACACTGATTTAATAAAAATTAACAAAATTAAATAAAACCTTGCAAGGCTTCTTTGATTTTGCGCTTCTTCTCATAAAGCAGCCGTTCTTTTCCTTCTAAGCTCTTTCTGTACAAGTACTCCCGCCTCAATCGAATGTTCCGACGCAACATCGTCGCGAATATTGGATAAAAATATAATTTTATGAAGAGCCAGTGAGCGTTGTCGAGGTTTAAGGGGGTGGAAGGATTTTAGGGTTTTTGGACTTAAAAACAGAATCAGAATACCTAATTTATTAAATAAGCGACGCCGTTTTCACAATAAGAATAATATCGTCTAGGTCCCTAATGTGTTACATTTTATTAAATAAAATATAATGTGTTCAAATGTATCAAATGGATCCAAATAATAAACTACCACATTCGATTCATTCTCTTTATTATTGTGTTCATACCAAGAAAGGAATATATGCTTATGAAGTATAATCCCACAAGGACAAAGGAACAAATATATTAGCCGTTGGAAACTTAAGTAAAACCGCCATGGGCATTCACTAATCTAAAGGAGAATCCAACTTTAGACTCTGATGATATTCTTAGATGTGTGTAGAAATAGAACATCCAGATGTGAGAATTGGTTTGGCCAAAGAAAAAAAAAAGGTAGCAGGCCTTCACAGAGAAAATCCCTTACATGTGTGTATAAATTTACGGTCAGTGAAAGGATTGCATGCTCGCTTTCAGGTTCTACAATGGCAGAACAGCACACGAGTGGTGACAAAAACCAGCCTATGATTACACATCAGCCAGCAGAGACACAAAAAACAGGTAAGAGAGCTTCTTGAAGTTAATATGCAGAAAGGATGTGATTTTTTTTGCCCTTGTTAAAAGTTATTTCATTGAATGGAGCTGCTTGAACTCGGCTATGTATTGAAAACTTGTAACAGGAGGGAAGAAAAAGTGTTCTATGTGTGGAAGATGCATTACAGCACGAACCAAAAAGAAAGGGGAGAGTAGCTTTTTAGAAGGATGGTAAAAACACTATTTGAATTCCTGGAAAAAAAAAAAAAATACTACAGTTTCCATGGTTCAATTGATTACTTCTTGTTGTATGATAATTCTTGTAGATATTGATGATCTGACAATCTTATTCTGGTATTCATTCTGCAGCCTCTTCGCTTTGTGCTGCTGTTGGATATGTGATGCTTGCTTCGATGTCAGTGTTGTTGTAGGCTAGTAAGCAGAAGCGAGATGGCAGTGCAGTGCTCCCTTGGACGGTACAAACTTGAATCATATTAATATATTTATGCCTAGCCTCTGTATAACTCTCTGTGAGAGACCATTTGGACGTATGAGCATTGATTATGTTATAATTTTCTATTAATATTATCGGAGATATTTAACTTCCTTTAAAATTTTCCAAGATAGATTTTATTCGAGAATGATGCTTGGGATATCTGCAAGAGTTCTTTCATTTTTCTTAGAACATAAGGATAATACAGTAGGCAAAAACGTTACTTAATTACACAGTAATACATAGAATCGATAAGAAATGAGAAGAAGCAAATAAACAATTGGTTCAGAGATCGAATATATTCAAGTACAAGAAAAGAATCACAATGTTGCTTAGAATGCATGAATTATTTCAGAAGTAACTGGATTGAGCTTGCAAGAGTTCTAGCTGTGCCAATAATTTTGCAACTGTTGGCTTCAATCTGGAATCACCATTCTGGGCCAGGTCAATAAGCACAACCTGAGCAGATTCTCCATGCTTTACTCTGTGTTCCTCGATTCTAAATATCCTCTCCAATATCCATAGTGCTTTCTCTTGAGCTTTTACATTAGCTGATTGTAAAACTTTTATAATGGCTTCAGTACCTGAAATTTTTGCCAAGTAATTGCTTCCACTTTCCCAAGTTTCGTCCTGCAAGAGAGTTGCAAGGGCACCAAGCACAGCTTCATCAGCGTCCCTCTCTTGACCGTCCAAAACTTGAACCAATGGAGAGACAGCAGCTGCCTTGACTAAACAAAATGTGCTTTTGACAAAGCAGTAGCCTTCGTGAACTTCACAAAATGCATCTGCAGAAGGGGGAGCACAAAACCATCTCGACTTTTTAGACTTCCGAAGAGAGAGTGAATTCTGAGATAGATGAGCCAGTGAAGACGCTGCTCTGCTTTTGGCAACCACTGATCCACTTGACAGCAACTTTACAAGCAAAGGAATCACCTCATGTTCTACTGCAAAAAGCTGTAATTTCTTATCAGAAGGAACCGTAAACCGAATCAATATACCTGCAACACTCTCTGCTAAGTAAAGCGGTGTAGAAGTTGATGTTGCCGTTGTAGTACTTGAACTCATTATGGAGATCAGAATGGGAAGCAAGTTGGTCTTCTTAAGTAATTCTGTAGTTTTCTTATCTCTGATTGGTAAATTGCTCAATATGCCAATTGCAGCAGCTTTTTCATTCTCGGATGTTGATGATGATACTATGTCAACAATAATTTTAAGATAGGTATCTCCTAGCTGTTCTGTTAACTCCTCGGATACATCTTTCGAGAGAGTGCAAATCAAATTCAGTGCAGCTGTCCTGACCTTAGTGTTGGTTTCCATCAGGAAGGGTAGTAGAATTTTAATTGCACTGTTTTCCTTCATCTTTCTTCTAACATTTGGTGCATTTGAATGGGAAGCAATGCTATTGAGGGCTTGTAAGAGGTGACACTGAATTGTTGGACTGGAAAGATTTAAAAGGGAAAGCATTTGCTGAGCCACATCTTGGTTGACAAGTATAGATTCTGACTGAGCAATTCTCGCTAGAATTGCAGATGCTGGCTCCCGAAGAGTCATGAGCACAGATGTGACAGAGAAAAGAAGCTGCAGCAGAGGTACTACAATGCCCGAACTGATCAAACGTGCTATATTTTCTGCCAAGGAGGACAAATTTTGCAATGCACTTAAAGCAGATAGCTTGGCTTCGAGTTTTCCAACTTTAAACATTTTAGCAAGAGGCTCGATTGCCCCATCCTCTCCAAGGGAAGCTCTACTTTGGTCTGTGAGCTCCATCCTTGAAAGTGCTGTTGCCATAAGGATCTTACTCATGTCGGAGCCTGCAAGACATTGGCATCGACCATTTTTTTAGAGAATAAGGCTCCTGAAATTCGTGGGACCTTGAACTCGATAATATGTTTATTTCAGTTTTAATCTAGATTCAGAGCACAAAGTGGAAAGGTAGAGTAATTGAAACTTAACGTGGTCTTGTGTGCTAGTTTTCATTTATACAACCACACTTAATTCCATTTTCAGACACCAAACTAGAAAATCAGACTTCCCCAGCTCATAGGCACATGACAACACCATTGTTTTACCAATCACATAATTCCCTTCATTCATCCACAGTACTCAATTAGAACACTATGCTACCTGTAGATTCATTCAAGCAGATCACCATCTAAAAAGGAGGAAACAAGACATAAGAAATGCAACTCGTAAAAGGAAAATTATGCTTACCTTCCTTCAGATAGTGTACTAATGGCTTAAAGTAGCCGGCCTCTGCCATATGAAGTGCATTCTGAGTATTGCTTGACAATACATTTAATAACTTCCCTGCATCAAGTGAAGCAACTGGGTCATCCCCATTAAGCATTGCAACTAACATAACAATGCATCCCTGGATTCTGCCTAGATGCCGCCAAACTGCAGGAAGATCAGAAAGATCCAGTAACAGTCCGACAGCTTCCCTCTGCTCTTCGACATTCCTTGTCAAAGATTTCACCAACGTAGATAAAGACCCAACATCGGCCACCTTCTCCTGCAAACTACCACAATGTAAGATAACTAACAACTAATAACTTCAAACTTTCACATTTTAGACCACAATTGTAATTAGAAAAACTAAATCGAATTCATATATGATGTGATGTACCTTATAGTCAGCATTTTCTGTTACTAGGCTTCTTAATACTTGAATTATACTTAATCGATTGTTTGGCTTGCTTGAACCTAACCGGTTCAAAAGAATTGAAAGGATTCCTTCCTCATTCACCCATTCACTATCAACTGTTTTGCCACTAATCAGTTCTCTCAATTCCAGAAGAGCAAATTTCAATCTTTCATCATCCCCGTATTTAAGTTGCAACGCGACATCATCAATACCAAGGTTGATTCTTTCCTCCTCGATATCTTCTCTTTCCTCTACAATTTCTTGTATTTCCTCCTCTACTTCTGTTTCTTTTCCTGATTCAAAGTCGCTAACAAATCCCAATTCGGGACTGGGACAAGCACTTTGGATTGGACTTGAACTTAGACCCTTAGCAAACCTCGCATTCATCAATTCTTTATGCAATGATCCAATCTTTTCTTTGATCTCTAACTTCAAATCAGTACTTGCAAAGAGCACAAGGCCTAAGGATCGTCCCATATCTTGAGTTAGATCGTCCATTTGCTTATTAATTAATCTTGAATCGGAACTTTTTATCAAAGACTTAGCTCGCATAAGCTCATTTTCAAGGGATTCAACTGCTTTCCGAATTGGAGGTGTGTCCATGACTTTGTCATTGTCTTTTATATCATCAAAAACTGGAGTGAATTTCTCAAGAATATCAGCAAATTCATTGAAGATTTCTATCTCATATTCCCATTTTCTTGCAAGTGATGCTACCTCTTCAGCCAAGGCTTGTAGCTCTTTCACAAGCTCCAAGAAGCTTCTACTACATGTGTCTTGCATTTTGTGAAGATTTTACAGTTGTTGAGAGAAAAATTGATTTTAAAAATCGAAACAAAGTCGAATTCACGCAAGACAAGATTTTGAGAGAGATATAGAGAGTGTATTCAGAGAAATTACAAATCAGGACAAGATTAACAGAGCAGAGAGATTAGAGAATAAGCCGTTGAAAAATATGAAGCATCTGAGAGAGAAAGCGAGCAGAACGAAGAAATTCAGAGAAATTAAAGATGAAAAAGAGATTAACAGAAGAAACTACTCAAACACTTACATATACGAGAGAGATAGACATGATAGCAAGAAGAAATACAAGCAGAAAAATTGGCTCTATTTCCCGGAAAATTACACGTATATCTATAATGATTTCAAACTTGCACAGATAAATATTCGACAGAAAAAAGGAGAAGAGACTGAACCTGAGGAAGAAATGCGAGACTGACCCACCCAGAGAAAGGAACTGATTGCCTCGTCCTGGAAGGGAAACACAAGAAGAGAAACAAAGTGAATAAAAAAAACGAAAGACCGGGACTTTTAGAGTACTCTAGTCTATGATTTTGGTATCCTTCTGTTTGTCTCCTTCTCCTTCTTCAACTTCAACAAGAAACAAACAAGTTAAAAGATTAAGGCAATTTCTGGGCCTTTTATCCATGAATTCACAAATGGAAGTTTGCGGTTGGATGCTAGTGGGTAGAGTATCAGCCGTGTTAGTGTCGGTCGGTTCTGACTTGTTGAGAAGACTCAGTCAAAAAACTCTCTTATTCGCTTTCTGCTTCTGTGATTGTTTCCTTTTACTCTCAGTTGCTTTTGAACTTACAGTGTTGTAGATGATGATGATGATGATTATGACTGGCTTCCTGGCAAGTGGGAAGCTTTTTCATTGTAATTACCGTGAGATTCTTCACCATGCATGAACTGTTTCATTTCTTCAATTCTCAGCTTTTGACCAACTGGATTGTGTGAAGGGGACGACCAAACAGGCCGGCTAAGTGATAGTCATTAAACGACGTCGTCATAAGCACGTGTGTGTACGTGGAACATGCACGTCCAACCCAAAGTTAGCTTGACAATTTCAAAACATTAAATAGGTTCGGGCCCATCTAAACGGCACCGTTTTGACCCACAATTATTCGTCAACGAGACCGTTGCCTAACGAGATTGCATTACAAATATAATTAATATTTCCTTTACCCAAGCATGTATGCAGAAAACGACAGCGTTTTTAGCAATTAATATAATTGAAACAGTAAAAACGTGCGTGCTACGTAGTGATATTTGGGAAATTTACATCGTTAATTTCAAAATTAGTGTCAATCAAATCTTGATAAGAATGAAATTTCAAGGGATGATTACTAGTTTCTATCCACGCGGTGAAGGAAGAGACTGGCGTTTCAAAAACAGGTGTTTCAATGGCGGTTACACCTCTTTATCAGACTCTACCAATTTTACTTTTTTTTTTTAGTAATTTAAATTTCTTAATTTCTGCATTAATTAGTCAATTTTAATACCTTAATTACATATTTCGTTTCCATTTTTAGCTTTTTCAAAACGGGTATTGTTTGCATTTGCATTCCTTATTTTCAGCTTTAAGATAAATTGAAATTGTTGTATTCTTCTTCGGAGAAGGAAATAGCCATGGCTGATGAGCAACAACAGTTTTCGGAGCTGCAATCTGTGCAGCCGTCTGCGGAAGATATGATTGTATACGCGAATGCATTAGACGCGGCTTTACTTCCATGCTTGCATGAAATAGAGTCCAAAGCTCCTGTGCCAGATTTTGAAGAACTGCCGGCCACGGACCCTAATGCCACAAATGATATTCTTCCGCCGTCTGATCATCAGAGTTTGTTACCTTGTCTTCCTCATTCTAGTAACATATTTATTTGAATACCCACATAATATGTTTATAATATTTTATAAAAATTTTTATCCGTGATTAGGTGATCGATAAACATTTTAGGCTCTTAAATCTATTAGTTAATTGAGAATGGTACGCAATATCGGCTGTTTCCTCTCATATTTTGCTAAATCTTTGAAGGATTAAAGTAAACCAAGTGATTAATTTTTGTTCTGATGAAACTTAGGAGATTAAACTTGTCTAACAAATTGCTGTAAGAGCAAAATAGTACAAGCTGATTGGGTAGTTTCTTGCAGCTGATGTAGAGAAGCATGCTAGAGCTTTCATGGAGGCTGCCAAAAAACTTCAACAATATTTCATCTCTCTGCAACGTGTAAACAAGCCAACAAGGGCTGAAGCACTTAGAAAGGTAATACACAAGGCATACGATATTGCTGCTTTTAACTTTCATGGGTGTTTGTCATTTTTTTTTTTCTTATTTGCAGGAGATTGCTGCCATGGAAGAAGAGCTGAAGATGAAAGACAAGCTTATTCAGAAGCAAGAGAAAAGGATCCAAGACTGGAAGGAGGAGTTGAGAGACCGATTGGGCAAACACAATTCTGAATTAGAGAGGGTTTAGTTGTTATTGGTTCACATTTCAATGCTGTTATGCAATTACAATGGATTATTTGTTACAGTGTTGCTTTGTAAACTTAAAACTTCTGTCAATTTTCAATCTGTATATGTAATAACTATGATCTCATTTGTTCATTTATTTTCAAGTTTCATTTGCAGAAAGTTCAACATGATCCCGTTTATGTAACTAATAAGTTCTGTCCTCCTCTCCTCTGCTCAAAACAGTTTCCTGAGGATTTGAGGAGTCGCGTCAGTTTTTCGAACGCAAATTCATTCACAGTCTCTCACCATACTGAAAATGAAACAACATACGTACTGAGCTTGAAGGAAAGTTCAGAACTAGAGGTGCTGCTGACTTGGCTTCTGAGTTCCAGTGGAGAATTTTGAAACAGAAATACCTGGATATCCTGAGGCTAAAGGGATAACTCTCGTGGAAAACAGTGGTTACTCTATGGAAATGACCAGGCAGGTTCTTCACAGAATAAGCCATTGCTAAATAGGGTTTCACCAGATCGAGAAAACCTTTTGGCTGAGTTACCCATCTCCAAGATGGGTATTAACGGATTTGTCGAACGAAGCATGAAGGATACTGAACCAGAAGACGCTTCATTGTACAAATCCAAAATCTCAAAAAATAGCCCTGATTGAGTATGAGTTTGTCTGTTTGTTTTTACTAATGTAAATATTTTAATGCCATTAGCCTGCATAAATTCAATATCAAGAAGAAAAAGAGGGGTACATATGTCTCATATATTGCGAAAATGTTTTACTGACTAGAAAAATGTGTGATTAAATCTTTATAAATTCTTCAAGCAAACGAGAATCGCCAACCTTAGATGTTATTCCAGGGTGTTCTCTACGGCTTCGAAACTGCGGGAGGCCAATGTTTAAGTGGCCGTGTACTATCCAATATAGGTGATAAGCGGAATGAATCAGATTTTTGATCCAGTTAAGGTGAGTAAGAAGTCCTGATAAGCTCCGGATGTGTCTCCAATCACATCATTATCGAGAGTGTCTTTGTTCATGATAGGGTACACCTCTTTGATTTTCTTCAGGTCGACTTCAGCTCGACATACGATCCCTCTGTTTAGTGCAGCTTCATCTGTCCCCAGTCGACTAACTGAAGTTCTGATAACCTGTTCAGGATGCAAGCCAAAAGAAGAAGAGTTCATCCCAAATCTTTACGGAAGGTTTTCAATGATAAATATTGACTACAAACGGAGTTCATTCACCTCTGCGAAGTGTTTCTCTGGGGAGTCTATGCACAAGATGACCATTTTCAATAGACATACTAAATCTTTCCCGCAACTCTCGATGTCCTGCAAGAAAAAGAAAATGTCCAAAACTAGCTGCTGAAGGGAAGAAAAATTAAAAGCGGAGAAGAATTATTCACAATTAACTGAAGAAGCTGAACGAACCTGCTCGATAGCATTTCCGAGTTTTTCTTTATAGCATTTAAAAGCTGCTCTAAGCTGATAGAAATTCCTAGTGGCAAGTATATGCGCAACCTGATCATGATCTAATTGTAAGCATACAATCTTAAAGCATGCTTTAAAACTCAAAAAATCGAGTGCGGAAGTTAAGGAACACTAACCTCTCGCCATTGCTTTTGTTGACGTTTCTTGATGCTACCAAAGCCTTCTAAGCTCTCAAAATCCTCTCAAGATGGTGTTTAACAAGAATTTCGAACTTAGGGACCTTAGCAAAGCAAAACACCTCCCAATTTATACAATTCCTCCCATCAAAGAATTCTCACACTTAATGGAGGTTTAATGACCACTCAATGCTGCAGTTACAACCTTTGATTTGAATTTGGAGTTACAAAAACATAATGGGGAGTTAAGGGCCATAATTTGGTTGTTTCAAATTCATTTTTGAATTTGTAACCTTCACTAATTGCTTTGCTTTGATAGCTTCATGTAACTGAGTTGCTTCTGAGTTGGCTACACTCGTATGCACCATTTCCTTATCATACCTGAAGGAGCTGACTAAACCCAGAAGAAGCTGTGCAATACCAACATTTCGGATCAATTTTATGTTATGCGACCTCTAGGATCTTAAATGAAGGTACGACTCACGCTTAGACACTCGAAATATGGACAACTCAAGTCTCAAAGAAGGGTTTCATGCATTGTCGAGTTCAGTTCAAACTAGTAGATTATGTTCTTGAAAGAGTTTGTGTTACCTTTCTTAGGGGCAATAAATTATGTAGGCAAGAAAACTGGATGATAAAGGTT
This sequence comes from Khaya senegalensis, assembly GCA_032402905.1. NCBI lineage: Eukaryota > Viridiplantae > Streptophyta > Magnoliopsida > Sapindales > Meliaceae > Khaya > Khaya senegalensis. The sequence goes on along the minus strand of CP135537.1, from coordinate 7,619,702 downwards.
TTAGGTAGACTTGCCTCTTGATTGAAGAGTATGAACAAAGAGAAAAGGCCATGTGTTCTTTCCAAATATTCCACCCTATATTATACCATACTCAGAAGTCAGAATGGATGACTATGATATCTCAGAAGATAGAATAAGTTTTATTTAATTCAAAAATCATAGCTGTATAAGTTTTATTTAATTCCATGTTTATTCAATTATCATTCATTCACACCTGTTTATTACAGAAAACCCATGAAGAAAATTAATTATTTCCACTGTTACATTGTCGTTTTGATGATCATAAATTTTTTTAAGTTTCAGAATTATCAGTTCACACTTGAAAGCCACGTGAAATTTTCCTCCTGTAAATGACGAAAACAGCCTTTCAAGTTCATATAAATATGGCATGGAAGTGAACAGTTGTCGTCAGCCTTCACTCATTGCAATAATCCAATAATTCAATTCAACACAGAAATTTAACAATGGCTGATGGCTTGGAAGGTCTCGTCAATGCATTCTCAGGTTCTTTGTTATCCTCTGTTCGGTTAATTTCTTCACTTGTACTCATTCGAAATTCTCACAGAACATTCAAATCTTTGTATACATTCTCGGTTTTGGCATAAGCCAAGATCCAAAACAAAATGTTTTTAATTGCAAACGCAATGCTGTACGCAGTTTGAACGTAACATTTGTCTGATAATTGAAAGCTGGTTGTTAGTTTGTGACGGAAATTTTACGGTTGTTTTTTCATTTTTGTTGTGCAATCAGGGCATGGAATTATGAGAAGTTAATAATTTCAACACTTGGAAATGCACATGCTGAGCAAAGGCAATCCTTCAGGAAGCGAAATGAATTTTTTGTAGAGGACGAACGTCGTTTTGAGCGATGGGATGGTCATCTTGTCAAACTTCTCAAGCATGAATTCATGCATTTCAAGGTATATTTTCTTTCCACTTTTCAGCATATTTTGTTCATTAATGGAGATTTCTGTTCTAAGATGAAGAAAATGCTGTTATGATAAGATGAATGCCGCGGTATCTATGTTTGCTAGAATTTGACAGTATCAATTGGGTAATTCTTTTAATAATTTCGGAACTGATTGACATCTACAATCTTGGTTGCTTCAAATTATGAATGGGATTAACTAGATTAGTGGTCCTCTCTTGTATGGTTGTTAGAATGCTGCTGTGCTGTTGGCCATGCATCCCTGAGAAAGGGATGCCCGTTTGATAAAGGAGGCCTTGAATAAGGGGCCACACTCATACAATATGATTGTAGAGATCGCGTGTACCAGATCATCAGAAGAGCTGCTGGGAGACAGAAAGGCCTACCATTCTCTGTTTGGCCTTTCCATCGAGGAAGATGTTGCATCCCACCTCCACGGCAGTGAGAAAAAAGTGTGAATCACTATCAGCTATGAGTTCCTGTATCAGATTATGAACTTACGTACTATATGACATTCTGATTGTTTGAACGTTTATGCGTTGGCCAGCTCTTGGTAGCACTAGTGAGTGCCTATAGGTATGAAGGGCCGAAGGTCAATGAAGACAATGCAAAATCAGAGTCGAAGACACTTGCTACTGCAATCAAGAATGCAGAAAGGCAGAATCCTACAGAGAGTGATGAGGTTATAAGGATATTATCAACAAGGAGCAAGTCTCATCTCAAGGCAGTATACAAGTACTCCAAGGAAATCTCCGGCCTAAACATTGATGAGGTATTCGAAAAACTGCGTCTTAGACAAAATAGTCTTGTGGTGTTGATTTTTCGGTTTCGTCAGATACCCTGCAAATATAGCTCGAAGCTGATGTAGATGCTTGAGAACATCAGTGCAGTGCAGCCACAATATGTTCTCATTTAGCTATCGAAAGTAATATCACTTCCGAAGCAAAAATCTTTCTCTTAACTCCTCGTCTCATGCTTGGTCTAGGAAATTGATGTGGACTTGATCTTGCAAGCAGCAGTGGAACGCTTATGTATTCCGCATACATATTTCAGCAAGGTGAGATCACTTTTGATTCGACTTGGATTTTATTTTATTATTGATGGTTTATTTTATGTTTGATCTTTTGTGTTTTTCTGGTTTGCTTTTCAGGCACTGGACGCAGCATTGAAACATGATGCCCATAAGCATACCAAAAAAGCACTAGCCCGAGTAATTGTGACCCGAGCTGATACAGACATTAAGGAGATCAGTGCAGAGTACCAGAACAATTACGGAGTTCCTGTAACCCAGAAAATTGAAGAAGCAACAAACGGGAACTATGAGGAATTCCTGCTTACTTTGATGGCGAGAGCAAACTGATTCAAAAAGAAACTATTGAAATTTGGATTTCTCTAATTTATTGAAATTTTTTAAATTTGGGTTTAATAGTTGTATTGTTTTGTTGATCATTTTCAATCAGGATTCCATTAGATGGGTGTACATACACCCCGTGTAGGAAAGATTGCTCCTTGTGTAAGGGTTTGTGTTACCATAAAGAGAACCTCAATAAATCATGTGTTTCCATTTGTTTGCTTCCTTCGGTATTTCTGTCCTCTGAATACAATGCCATTGAACTAAGTTTCCAGGTTCTGTATTCAATAGGAAACCCGATTTGGAATTTTCAAAATAAAACTTGCGAATGAATACAATTGTATGAAACAGCGTCCTCTGCAAGATACATACCCGGCCAAAAAACCAGAGCTATTAGCTTCCACTTCAACTTATACGATGCTTCCACCATCGGGGAGCCTTATAAGCGAAAGCTTTCTCTTGTAAGTTATTCTAAACTAAATTGCCAGGAAGATTGCCAGAATGTAGGTCTTCCTTCCCCAGAAAGCCTCATCATTCGAAAATGTGAATAATTGCCGGTGTCAGTTTCAAATCTCCCTGCCCTTATCAAATTATAGATTGGAGGATGTAAGAAGGATGCAATAGAGATTTGCCTAGCATCCCTTATGTATGATGGTGGTAAAGGAGACTGTACTGTTCCAATTGCCATCTCAAATGCAATCACCAATCTCTCAGGTTATGGTTACTATTAAAATGAAATCAGGGACCTATAAATGGACAAATTATGTTAGAACTTAGTGACAATTGAATGATCATAGCACTTGTGTTTGGACTGAAATAAAGGTTTTATATTAAGACATTGTAAAGTGGAATATTACGCTACGCCATCCGTCACACTCCACCATCAATTAGTCTTTTGAATAAATTCCAAACTTGGCTTTGCTTCCTTCTTGTATCTTATTCTGTCTTTGAGCGCTTGACAAGTTTCCAACATTCTTCAATTCCGTTTCCTTTTATGCTATCCTCTTTTTGACACTGAAAACAAACATACATTCATCTCTACTTCATTACCTGAGCATTCACCAATCAAACTAAACTTGTTTCCTTCAACCTGTTCATTGTCTGCATATTTTCTCCACTTCAGTTTTCATAATCCCTTTTGTTTCTTCTAAAAAAAAAAAAAAAAAAACCTTCTAGCTATTCATATTTCTGCAAACTTTCTCTTCATTTTCCATAATTCCTGTTATTTATTCTGAACAAAAAAGAAAAAAAATTTCATAATCCCTTTTGTTTCTTCCCAAAAAAAAAAAAAAAATCCCTCTAGCCATTCCTATTTCTGCAAACTTTCTCTTCATTTTCCATAATTCCTGTTATTTATTCTGAACAAAAAAAGAAAAAAAATTCCTGTACTCCTTGGATAATTGCAGTTTTCTTGCAAGAAAGAAAAAAAGGAAAAAAAATTCTTCTAGCAATTCACTTTTCTGCAGATTTTCTGTATTTCATTTCATAATTCCTTCTGTTTCTTCTAAACACTCCATCAAAAAAAGAAAAAAAATCCTTCTAGCAATTCACTTTTTTGCAAATTTTCGATTTCTTCAGGAAAAAATAAACAAACAATTATGTCCATCATTGGAGAAACCATTCTTTCTGTCTCCATTGAAATGTTGTTCAAAAAGTTGGCTTCAAAAGGACTTCAGCTGTTTGCTCGGAAAGAGCAAATCCGGGCTGACATCAAGAAGTGGGAGAGAATATTGTCGAAGATTTATGCAGTGCTGGACGATGTAGAAGAGAGGCAGACGAGGGAGCCATCGGTAAAGCTCTGGCTTGGCGAACTTCAAAACTTGACTTACGATGTTGAAGACATATTGGATGAGTTTGCAACTGAAGCTTTGCGGAGGAAGTTGTTGCATGAACCTCAACCCAGTTCAAGTAAGTTACGAAAACTCATTCCAACTTGTTGCACCTCTTTCAATCCACAAACTGTTAAATTTGATTCTATGATGAAGCACAAGATAGATGAGATCACAACCAGATTGCAAAATATTGCAACAGAAAAAAACCAACTAGATTTTAAAGAAAACTCAGGAAGGAGGTCGAAAAAAGTTGGGCAAAGACTACCCACAACCACTTTGGTGAATGAAGCCAAAGTGTACGGCAGGGAAAAAGATAAGGAAGCAGTAGTGGAATTGTTGTTGAGGGATGATTTAAGTACTGGTGATGGATTCTCTGTCATTCCTATTATAGGAATGGGAGGGGTGGGCAAGACAACTCTTGCTCAACTTGTCTACAATGATGATCGTGTGCAAGCTCATTTCGAACTCATAGCATGGGTTTGTGTTTCTGACGATTTTGATGTTATAAGAGTAACAAAAACAATTCTAAATTCCATTGCTAATGAGGCTATTAATGTTGGGGATAACGATTTAAATTCGGTTCAAGAGAAACTGAAGAAGGAACTGTTAAGAAAGAAATTTTTGTTTGTTTTGGATGATATCTGGAATGAAAGTTATAATGCCTGGACTGTTCTGACTAGTCCATTTGAGTTTGGTGCCCCTGGAAGTAAGATTATTGTCACAACTCGCAATCATGGTGTTGTATCAATGATGGGGAATGTTCAAGCTTATGCATTGACAAAGTTGTCAGATAATGAATGTTTGAGTGTATTTACTCAACACTCTCTCGGAACAAGAGATTTCAGCATGCATCAATCCTTGAAGGAAATCGGTCACAAGATAGTGATGAAGTGTGATGGCCTGCCTTTGGCAGCAAAATCTCTCGGAGGTCTCTTACGCGGGATAGACGACCCAACTTATTGGGAAGAGGTGTTAAATAGTAAGATATGGAATTTGCCAGAAGAAAAATGTGATGTTATGCCAGCTCTTAAGGTGAGCTATCATTGTCTTTCTCCTCATTTAAAACAATGCTTTGCATATTGCTCGTTGTTTCCAAAGGACTATGAATTTGAGGAGGAGGAGATAACTTTACTATGGATGGCAGCGGGCTTCGTGCAACTTGAAAATAATGATACCCAAGTGGAAGATTTAAGTCACAAGTATTTCAATGAGCTATGTTCGAGATCGTTTTTCCAACAATCAAGCAGCGATACATCAAAGTTTGTGATGCATGATCTCATCAACGATCTTGCTCAATGGGCTGCCGGAGAAACATACTTTAGAATGGAGGGTAAACTGGAGGGTAACAAGCAGCAAAACTTTTCCAAAAATCTCCGTCATTTATCATACATTGCTGGTGATTCTGATGGTATTAGAAGATTTGAGGCCTTTTATGATGCCAAATCCTTGCGCACCTTCTTACCAGTGTTTTCAAGTCATCATGGGGACTATTTTTTGAGTCGCAAAGTTGTTATTGACATGTTGCCAAAACTACACTGCTTAAGAGTCTTGTCTTTGCGTAGATATCGTATGTCTGAACTACCAAATGATATTGGGAACTTGATACATTTGCGGTACCTTAATCTTTCCAGAACTGAAATTAAAGCTTTGCCAGAATCCGTCAGTAGGCTTTATAATTTAGAGACATTGCTGTTAGAAAGGTGTTATTTTCTAAGAAGATTGTGTCCAGACGTGGGGAACCTAATCAACTTACGTCTTCTCAATATTTCTGGTGCAAGTTCATTGGAAGCAATGCCTCTGAGAATAGGTGAATTAACTAGCCTTCGAACACTGTCTAATTTTGTTGTGAGCAAAGACATCGGCTCAAGGTTAGGAGCGTTGAAGTCCTTGATGCATCTTCAAGAGAGCCTTTGCATTTCGAAGCTGGAGAATTTGAACGACGCCAAGGATGCTAGAGAGGCTGACTTAACGAGCAAGAGGAACCTTAAGGTGCTACAAATAGAGTGGAGTCGTACTTACGGTGATTCATCAAGGAATTCGGAGATTGAAATGCAGGTGCTTGACATGCTAAAACCTCATCAAAAGCTTAAAGAGCTGACAATCAGGGGCTACAGTGGTACAAAATTTCCGATTTGGTTGGGAGATTCCTCATTCTCCAGTTTAGTGATATTAAACTTAGAAAATTGTGACAACTGTACTTCTCTGCCAACAGTTGGTCTGCTATCGGTGCTCAAGGAGCTTGTTATTAAACGAATGCCAGGAGTAAAGAGTGTGGGTCCAGAGTTTTATGGAAATGGGTGCTCGGAGCCTTTTCCGTCCCTTGAGACTCTTCATTTTAAGTATATGCATGGATGGGAAAATTGGATTCCTTACGGATCTAGTCAGGAAGCTAAAGTGTTTTCTCACTTGCGAGAGCTTCTTATTGAAGAATGTCCTTGTCTGTTCGGAAGTTTGCCAGAACGTCTTCCTTCATTAGAAAGGCTTATCATTAGACAATGTCGGCAGTTGCTGGTATCGGTACCTAGTCTTCCGAAACTCTGCAGATTGGAAGTAGACGAATGCAAGGAAACGATGCAGGGAAGCGTAGTCGAGCTCAGCTCGCTGAATTCAGTGATTATTTCCAATATTTCAAGTGAACTGTGTTTGGAACGGTTTATGCAAGGGATATCTAATTCAAAAGTAGAAGAATTGAAGATTGTAAATTGCAATTCAGGGCTAACATCTTTATGGCAAAATGGAACTAAATTACTGCATGGTACGAGCACCATTCGTCGACTGCAGATTGAACAATGTTCCCAACTTCTTTCCTTGGTGGCTGAGGAAGAAAATGAGCAACTACTGGGGTTGCCTAGTAGACTTCAATGTCTGTCATTGAGACATTGTGATAGCCTTTTGAGGCTACCACAAGCACTGCACAGCTTCAGTTCCCTTGGAGAGATATCTATCGAATACTGCCAAGAACTTGTTTCTTTCCCGGATGTTGATCCACCTCCCCAGTTGAGATTTATTAGCATCTTTGATTGTGGGGCACTTCAATCCTTATCAGAGACATGGATGTCTAGCAGAAGTAAGTCTCTCGAGAGTTTGTCTATTAAGCAGTGTGATTCTTTGACATATATTTCCAGAATCCAGCTGCCTCCGAATCTTAAGAGGTTGGAGATCACATACTGCTATAGTTTGCAGACTCTCGTGGACGAGGAGGGAATTTCAATAACGCCTGATCCGGGGAACATAAAAGGTGGTGGCAATACGAATACATCTATTCTGGAATACTTGAGAATTTCATATTGTCCGTCTCTCGAATCCTTGTGGTCAAAGAGTGAGTTGCCCGCCACTCTTCAACACATTGAACTTGAAGAATGTGAAATTCTTCCTTGCTGGTCATCAAGAGGAAATTTACCAGAGGCTTTGAAATTCCTTTATTTCGATGGGTATCCACGGCTGGAGTCAATAGCAGAAAGATGTCAGAGCACCAATACTCTTGAAAGGATTTATCTCTCTTCTTGTGAAAATCTTAAATGTTTGCCCGACGACCTGCACAAACTAAGCCATCTTCAAGAGATTAGTATATTGCATTCCCCAAGTCTTGTTTCCTTTCCAGAGGGAGGGTTGCCTAGAGCGAAATTGACATTGCTCCGAATAGTCGATTGTACGGAATTAGAGGCCCTGCCCAAACACATGCACAACCTCAACTCTCTTCAAGAATTGACAATAGAAGGATGTCCAAGTATAGCATCCTTACCGGAGGGTGGATTCCCAACCAACCTTACATCTATGAACGTGGATACCGAGATTTGTAATTTATTGTTCAAGTGGGGGTTGCACGGACTCAACTCGCTCAAAAAACTCAGCATTAGTGGAGAATGTTCGAACTTTGTATCTTTTCCACAAGAGGAGGTAGGGACGACACTTGCCAAGTCTCTTACCAGCCTGGAGATTTCATATTTCCCAAATCTAGAATATTTATCCTCTGTTATTCTGCACCTCACCTCATTGGAGAGGTTAGAAATCCATAATTGTCCAAAGCTCAAATACTTTCCAGAGGAAGGCTTTCCTCCCTTGCTTTTGGAACTAATCATCTGGAATTGTCCTCTGCTGGAAGAAAAGTGCAAGGTGAAAAGAGGACAATATTGGCTCATGTTAGCAGACATACCTTGTGTTGTCATAAGTTTCATTCCATTCTGTGGTTTGTCAGAGGAAGAGGTGTCTGACTCCGCGTAAACACAATTCAATATTTCTACATAATGGAGGACAAACCCAGGTGCGTCACTTCAAAATATATGCAACCAAGATTTAGATTCTTGTTTAAATTCTCCGGAGTCTATGATAATTTTATTTCTATTTCTCCGAATCCAAAGAACCATTTTTACTATTCTGTTTCTTCTTTTCTATTAATGAATTTTGGATCATTTCAAGATATCAATTTTTTTTTTTTTTTTTGAGCGCAGATGTTTGCATTTGCATACCATCTTGCTGGTACTCTGTGATTACAACCTTGATGAACCTGGAAATCTTGCAAAGTGTGCGACAATCCGACGAAGAACTTTCCTCAAAACATGTTCACGCTCTGTCGTTTCCTAATATTAGTTTCTGCATTGTAAATTATTAGAAACATTGTAGTATGTTTCCGCCACCAAGTTTGATATTATTGGTTTATGTCTTTGGATTTACTTTGTTTCTATTTTTTTCTGTAAACTGAGATTCTGTAAATCCATTACAGGCACTCTTTTAATTATGCAATAATCTTTCTTCGATCACTTTAGTGCCCTTTCTTTGCATTCTATCTTTCTCTCGGACTATTTTCTCAGACTGGGTAACAGCTCCCAACATTTGCAGCTGGACTTGAAATTTTCTATCATAATATCACAAGTTTACCGGGATCAACAAGTGCCCTTTACGTTCTACAGATTGTGGAAGCGAATTGAGCTTCTTTTATCTAATGGAATTGCATCTGCTGTAATACTTTTCATTTTTAGATTGCAGAATTTGTTGAATTTGAGGATGTAAAGGAGACGAATCCATGCTGTGCCCAGCTCCTCGAAATAGAGTAGTGTTTTTGAAGTTTCACAAAATGAAATGTCTATGGAAAGCTGAAATTGTTTTAATATGATCCTGGCCTAGCAGAGAAACTTGAAATCTCTTGCATCAACGACGAACACCTAAGTAGATTACAGTGATTATTATCTTATGTTAGTGTGGCAATGGCTCTAGAACAATTGCTCTTGCAAGTACTTGTACCTATTCAACGAAGTAGCTAACTGAAAATCATTTTATTACTCCTAAGAAATCCTCAACAACTTCTAATATTTAAATATAAAAAACAAAGCTTATTTGAAACTTGTTTTAAAATTATATATCTAATCATATGTATAACTGGCAAATGGCTGGTTTCTGGGCATGCTTCATGAAGAGAGAATCAAGAGAGAGTTGTTGCTCTGTATGCGTTCCCTGCAATTTATTACTGAAATTGTACGATTCTTCCATTTATGATAAAGCTTAAGATTGATCTTTATAACTTGTAGAAGTAAGATTTACTGCCGAACCACATAAATCTTGTTTTCTTGTCGTGGTGTTCTTGTTCATTTCCTCCCAGTTTTCGCTACAAAACTGTTCAGGGATTCATTGTCTTATGCACAACACTAGCAAAAACTGCAACAATCCGACAATGAAGTTACTCGAAAAATCTCATGCACTGTTGTCTTCTGATGTTAGATTGCGCCTTATAACAAAACTACGTCTTTTATTGCATCAGCTGTAACACTTTGCATTTCAAGATTGGAAAATGTTGTTGAAGATGAGGATGCAAAATGAGATTCATCTAAGGAGTTAGCAGAAATGAGAGAGGATTCTGTATTTGAAGCTTCAAGAAATGGCATGTCTCTAGAAACCTAGGGAACGTCAACATCATGAATAATTGAAAATGGCATTCAGCATATGTCAGTTAGAGAAATTACATCATACCAGTTCCAACAGCAAAGCAAATTGCACCGATTATAATCTTATGTTGGTTTAGCCATGGCTCTAGTATCATTGTACTACAACGAAAGTACTACCACATGCTAATAGGAATCAGTGGTTTATTTTGGAATAAAAGGAAAAATTATGTCCCTATGTGCAGAAATTGTAAGAACTCAGGGATCGGGATATTATTACCCCATAGATAAATAGTATGATGTAAGTTTCATTCAGGCCCCAATGTTTTGTTTTATTAACTTAGACAAAACATTTCAACAAAGAAATCATTCAATAGCCCTGAAAAGTCCAAGTTACTGCTTGTGGTGTGTGAGTTGAGAAACTGGGTCCGGTCAAACTTAAAACAAGTCGTTCTCAACCAGCTGTTGATAAGATTAGTTTGGTTCTTTCCAGTTTCTTGTGCTAATTTATTCACTCATTTATTGGAATTCCTTTTGTATTACTTTAAGAAATAATGTCGATCATTGGAGAGGCGATTGTATCTGCGTCAATAGAGATACTGTTCAAAAAGTTGGTCTCGTCTGAATTGCTGCAGTTTAGGCGACAAGAGCAAATTCATGCTGATCTCAAGAAGTGGGAAAGAATATTGTTGAAGATTTATGCAGTGCTCGACGATGCAGATGACAGGCAGACGAGGGAGGGACCAGTAAAGATCTGGCTTGGCGAACTTCAAAACTTGGCTTACAACGTAGAAGACATCTTGGATGAGTTTGCAACTGAAGCGTTGCGGAGGAAGTTGTTGCATGAACCCGATGATCAACCCAGTTCAAGTAAGTTACGAAAACTTATTCCTACTTGCTGCATCAACTTGAATCCACAAACTGTTAAGTTTGATTCCATGATGAGACGCAAGATTGATGATATCACTGTCAGATTGCAAAATATTGCAACAGAGAAAGATCTACTGGATTTGAAAGAAAATCCAGGAGGAAAGTCCAAAAAGGTTAGAGAAAGACTGCCTGAAACTTCTTTGGTGAATGAAGCCAAAGTATATGGCAGGGAAAAAGATAAAGAGGCAATAGTTGAATTGTTGTTGAGGGATGATTTAAGTAGTGATGATGGATTCTCTGTTGTTTCTATAACAGGCATGGGCGGTGTGGGCAAGACAACTGTTACTCAGCTTGTCTACAATGATGATAGAGTGAAAAGTCATTTTGACTTGAAAGCTTGGGCCTGTGTTTCTGAAGATTTTGATATTTCTAGGGTAACAAAAACAATCCTAAGATCTGTCGTTACTGAAGCTGCTGATGATAATGATTTAAATTTGCTTCAAGAAAAATTGAAGAATAAATTGTTCAAAAAGAAATATTTGCTTGTCTTGGATGATATATGGAATGATAATTATAACGATTGGACCTTCTTGAGCCGTCCATTTGAAGCAGGGGCACCAGGAAGCAGAATTGTTGTCACAACTAGAAACCAGAGTGTTGCTGCAATGATGGGTGGTCTTCCACCTTATCCATTGAAAGAGTTGTCAAATGATGATTGTTTGTGTGTATTTACTCAACACTCTTTGGGGACAAGAGATTTCAACAGTCATCAATACTTGAAGGAAACCGGGATGAAGATTGTGATGAAGTGTGATGGCTTACCTTTGGCAGCAAAATCTCTTGGTGGCCTCTTGCGCAATAAATATGACTTAACTGATTGGGAACACGAACTAAATAGCAAGATATGGAAAGAAGAGAGATGTGACATTATACCAGCTCTTAGAGTGAGTTACTATTATCTTTCTTCACAATTGAAACGGTGCTTTGCATATTGTTCCTTATTTCCAAAGGATTATGAATTTCAAGAGGAGGAAATAATTTTATTATGGATGGCAGAGGGTTTCTTTCAACAAGAAATTAATAAGACAGAAATAGAAGATTTAGCCCGTAAATCTTTTCGTGAGTTATATTCAAGGTCATTTTTTCAACAATCAAGCAGTGATACATCACGATTTGTGATGCATGACCTCATCAATGGGCTGCCGGGGAAATATACTTGAGAATGGAGGGTAAGTTGGAGCATAACAAGCGCCAGATGTTTACCAATCTTCGTCATTTGTCATACGTTGTTGGTGGATATGATGGCATTAAAAGGTTTGAGGCCTTTTATGATGTCAAATATTTGCGGACTTTTTTACCAGTGTTGTTGGGAGATACTTGGCACAATTGCTTGACTCACAAAGTTCTTTTCGATATGTTGCCGAAACAGCAATGCTTAAGGGCCTTATCTTTGCGAAGCTATGATATTTGTGAGTTGCCAAATGAAATAGGGAATTTGAAACGTCTAAGGTACCTTGATTTTTCCGACACTGAAATTGAAACTTTGCCTGAATCAATAAACACCCTTTATAATTTAGAGACACTTATATTGGAAGACTGCACTGAGCTACAGAAACTGTGTCCAGACATGGGGAACTTGATCAACCTATGTCTTCTCAACATTTCTGGTACATCTTCATTAGACTCAATGCCTCTGGGAATGAGTAAATTAACTAGTCTTCGAGCACTGTCTAATTTTGTTGTGGGCAAAGAAATTGGCTCTAGATTAGGAGATCTGAAGTCCTTGATGCATCTTAGGAAGAGCCTTTGCATTTCAAACTTGGAGAATGTGAATAATGCAAGGGATGCTACAGATGCAGACTTAAAAGGCAAGAAGAACCTTAATGTGCTGACACTAGAATGGAGTGACATTTTTGATGATTCAAGGAATGCAGAACTTGAAAGGCAAGTGCTTGACATACTACAACCTCATCAAAAGCTGAAAGAGCTAACTATTAGGGGTTACGGTGGTACAAAATTTCCAATTCGGTTGGGAGATTCCTCATTCTCAAGTCTAGTGGTCTTAAAATTTGAAGATTGTGAGGTGTGTACTTCTCTACCACCAGTTGGCCGACTACCCTCGCTCAAGCATCTTGTTATTAGGAAAATGAATGGAGTAAAGAGTGTGGGGCTGGAGCTTTATGGAAGTGCTTACTCAATTCCTTTTCCATCACTTGAAAACTCTTTGCTTTGAGTGTATGGAAGAATGGGTTGAATGGATTCCTCATCCTCCTGGCCAAGAATTCGAAGGGTTTCCTCGTCTTCAAGAGCTTTCTATTTCAAACTGTCCTAAACTGCTAGGAAGATTGCCAGAACGTCTTCCTTTAATAGAAAAGCTCTTCATCAGAAAATGTCAGCAGTTGCAGGTGTTAGTACCAAGTCTTCCAACACTCTGCAGATTTGAAGTTAGTGGATGCAAAGAGATAGTGCAGAGAAATACAAACAACCTCGGCTCATTGAACTTGGTGGTTCTTTCTAATATTTCAAGTCAAATGTTCCTGGAGCAGTTCATGCAAGGATTATCAAAAATAGAAGAATTGACGATTAAATTTTGTGTAGAGCTGACATCTTTGTGGCACAGTGAAAGTAAATTACTGCAAGATATTAGCTCTCTTCGTCAATTGGAGATTCACAGCTGTCAAAAACTTGTTTCCTTGGCTGTGGAGGAAGAAGAAGAATCACGACAAGAAGGGCGGCCTTGCAGACTTCAATATCTCAGATTGGACTTTTGTCCAAGCCTTGTAAAACTACCGCGAACATTGCTCGGCCTTAGTTCCCTCAGACAGATATCCATTGCGCAATGCCCAATACTTGTTTCATTTCCGGAGACTTATCTGCCTTCCCAGCTGAGATTCATTGACATTGACAAATGCCATGCTCTTGAATCCTTGCCTTAGGCATGGATGTCCAGCAGAAATACATCTCTTGAAAGTTTGTCTATTAGACACTGTGACTCTTTGACATGCATTGCCAGAGTCCAGCTACCTCAGAATTTAAAGAGGCTGGAGATCAAATGGTGCTGTACTTTACAGACCCTGGTGGACGAGGAGGAGGGAATCTCCATAACTTATGAGGAGAACGTCAACGAGAGGAACACCTCTCTTCTGGAGTACTTGCTTATTACAAATTGTGAATCTCTTACCTCCTTGTGGTCAAAAAGCGAGCTGCCTACCACTCTTCAACGCATTGAGTTTGACGGTTGTACAAGTCTCCCTTCCTTGTCATCAACAGGAAACATTCCCGTGGCTCTGAAATACCTTTCTCTTTGTCTTTGTCCAAGGATAGAGTTGATAGCAGAAAGATTTCGCAATAGCACATCTCTTGAAAGTATTGAGATCTCTTCCTGTGAAAATCTGAAATGTTTACCTGATGACTTGCACAAGCTCAACCATCTCCAAGAGATTGAAATATCTGGTTGTTCAAATCTTGTCTCCTTTCCGAAAGGAGGGTTACCTTGCACCAAACTGACAAGGTTTACTGTACTTGATTGTAAGAAACTAGAAGCCCTCCCTGAGAACATGTACAACCTCACCTCTCTTCAAGAATTGAGAATAGTAAGATGTCCAAGCTTAGTATGCTTCCCCGAGAATGGCTTCCCCACCAAGCTTAGATCCATGGAGTTTGAAGATGTCCAGATCTGTAAGCCATTATTCCAGTGGGGATTGCACAGACTCCCCTGTCTTGAACTACTCAGCATTAAAGGAGGATGTCCGGACATAGTATCCTTCCCACAAGAGGAGTTTGGAATGATACTTCCTACCTCTCTAACCGGCCTGCATATTTCATATTTTTGGAATCTGGAATATATATCCTCAATTCTACTGAAACTCACGTCCTTGGAAAAACCAAGTATCTATGATTGTCCGAAGCTCAAATCTTTTCCAAAGGAGGGCCTGCCTCCTTCACTGTTGCAGCTCGATATCTTTAATTGTCCTCTGCTTCAACAAATGTGTGAAAGAAATGGAGGACAATATTGGTCCATGATAGAAGACATTCCTTGCGCTAACACATAAAAGAGGATAAGCCCCCATCCCAGGTAAGTCACTTTTAATTATATGCAACCAATATTTAGATTCTTTGTTTAGATTCTCTGGGGTCTCTGTTAATTTCAATTATATTTCTCTAAATACAAACAGCCAATTTTACAATTCTTGTTTTTTCACCAAGAAGACAGACTGCAAGTCCCTCATCTATTTGATTAATTTAGCTAATAATAGTTTTCATATTTTATATTTTATATTTTATATTTGTTTTAGTTTGATTACTAATTTAACACTAGAATAATTGTTAGAACATCAATTAATATGATACTTTAAATGGGCTGCCAACTTGTATTCATAGGGAACTGCTTAATCTTCTTTTTAATTTTTTTCCCTCTGTGTTTTCTTCTTTATTTTTTCTTTATTTGCTTTTGGCAAGATTTGGTTGGTTTATTTACTAGTGTTGGGTAATTTCAATTTGTTAATTCTTTTGGGTGCAGCTGTTTCTCTTTGCACAACCTGCATCACCCATGAACTCTTGCTGTATCAGCCTTGATGCTTCAGTAGAAGCAGTAAATTCCGTTAATCTGCTGGTTTGCTGAGCTGCAGGCCGTTGAGGTGGCATGACAGCCGTGCCAAGTGTTGAAGGATAGATACTAGCTATAAAACAGAGGCAAATGGCTGGTTGATGGGCATGCTTCATAAAGAGAGAATCAAGAGGGAGTTTTTAATTTGTTTGTATTCTCTGCAATTTTCATCTTGAGATTGTACAGTTCTTCGACTGATATTTATGACCCGTGTATGTTCAATTCTCTCAGTTTTTCACTTCAAATCTGTTTGTTCGAGTTTATGCACGAAACTTGCAAAGACTGCAGCAATCTGATGATGGTATTTAATTAATTCCTTAAATCAATCTGTTTAAACTAATTTAACTAAATTAATGGTTTAATAAATATAAAATAATTTCCCTTATGTTTCTCTTCAGCATGGAGAAGTTCCCCGGCAGAGTTGTAAAGGGTGAACTGAAAATGCATAATGATATTGATAATAGGGACCTGTCACACAGTGACTCTGAACGACACCAACAGCAGCATGGAAATTAAAAACCAGACAGATTGAAAGCAAAGACACCAAGCAAACCAAATTGACATTATTTCATGACTCTATAGCAACTAAAACAGATTAATGGCCGAAGAAGAAAGAATTTCAGTCTTCTTTCCCAAGCAGAGTTAAAAGGAAGGCCTTGTAATCTCCAAAAGTGTCCTTGGCCACAGCTTGATCAAGAGACACACTGTTTCTCTTGTAATAAATCTCCTTGATCTCCTTCAAATCCTTTTCTGCCCTGGTTACGATCACTCGAGTCAGTGCATCCTCATCAGTCCCGAGCCTTTTGATCGCATTGCGGATAATCTTAAGCACACAGGAAAAGAAAGTATGAGGAAATATGGAATTAATTAACCATTGAATATGATATCCAATTGTCTGAAAATATTGTACCTTTTCGTAGTACTTGTTCGAGTCATTAATGCACCGAATTGCTGTGCGTAGCACTGCTGAAAACTCATTTGCTTTATCACCTTCGCTTGCCAAGTTCTGGAAGAACAAGAACCCAGAAACTGATTGATACGACGAAGAATTTACAGATTACTGAAAGAAGTTATATACAGAATAGATTTATGTGTACCTTAGTGATGGAAGTGCCATGGTCATCTCTGTAGCGATTAAAAGTTGCCATGAGCTGTGGCTTACTCCTTGTACTCAGAATCCGGATAACTTCCTCATGATTAAATGCCTTCTCTTTGATGGCATCCAGCAGAATACCAGCCTCTGATTTCGCCAATCTTGCATTTATCTCATCACCATTGTACCTAAACGCGCTCACCAACGCAACCAAGAGCTGAAAAAAATGTTCGGTTTATAATGAGAAATCGGATGAATGTGTATCAGAACAGAATGAAAAATCACTGGCAATTTACGTGCCTTGCGGATATCGCCGGTGGTATGAGCAGCCACATCTTCTTCCAGGGAACGCTTGTAGCGAAGCTGGTAAGCCCGCCTGACGGCCAAGAGCTCTTCAGGAGAATGGATGCATGCAATTTCGATGATTACTTGATAATCAGGGCTTGCTTTCTTCATCGCCACATGTGCCAACACAGCATCACGATCTGCTGGTTCCAATATCCATCGGTACACAGCTTTCTGCATTCACATGAAAACGCCAATAAATTAGACAAAAAGTAGACGACAAATACACGATAAAGACGATGACATACAAAACCTCGAAGTCCCCGCTGAGTTCAGACTCGAGACGCTTGACGAGATCTTCCTGGTAGAGATTCTGATAAGCAACCCTGATATGCTGCCTTTGTGCCGCAGTTCTGTGTCCCAGGATTGAAATTACAGCCTTCTCATCCGTCCCCCATCCTAACAAATTCAAACAAAAACAGGATTCAATCTTCACGGTTTTTTAATAAAAAAAAAAAAAAAAAAAAACCCATAGTCGATAAGGTTAGTGAATACCTTTACAGGCCTTGTAGAGAGCTTCAGCATCTTCAACAGGAGAACATTGAGCAGGGGCAATAAGAGTAGCCATTGTCAAGAATCTGTAGACTGTAAGAAATGAGAAATATGCAAGTGCAAGTACACCTCAGTTTCAATATCACCCTCCTATTTATAACGCTTGGGAGTACTTAAGAAACTGAAATTTTGTATTTAATATTAAACCAAAATTGGAATTGACGCCAGCTCATGTCTATTGTGCATGTTATTGGGCCGTTCAGCCATTGGAAGCTACTTTATCAATGAACCAATCTCTGGAAAAAAGAAGAATTGCCCGCTGTTTTCATTTCTTGTTCCAATGTAACGTGAGCAGTAAGCCTGTAAATTGTTTTCCGGCATCAAGTTAAGTGTAGTAGCTCGTGTTAGGTGATGGCGTTTACTGGTTACAAGTTCCAACATGTTGCCAAATGTAAGAAGATTTGTAGGATTCTCTTACTGCCTACTGCTGCTTTAGTTGGCTTGTTTTCTATTTTCTTTTTTTTTTTTTAATTTAAAAAATATTATTACTTTAGCTTATTCTAGTACTTCATTACTCAGCATTCTAATTTTCTATTAAGATTTTCAAGATATCATCACGTTTTGGTCTTTTTTTTTCTCTAATTTAAAGTACTTGGAATATAAAAAAAAATATCTCTAGCATCTTTTAATTAATAATTATTTTAATAATTTAATTATAATATATTAAATAAATAATAATTTTAATTTTTTTAATTTTTTTATTAATCGTTTTTAAATTTTATGTTCATATTTTTAAATTTTT
>CP135537.1:7565748-7601388 GCA_032402905.1 Khaya senegalensis | reverse complement strand
ATGAATATATCTACACAAATTTAATAAAGATAAAATATTTCCTATAATATGTTTAATAATAAAATATTTGGTATTAAATTTTTAAAATAAACACAAATATAAATTTGAAAAAATCCTCCCAAACTAGTTTCTTGCCATCGTCGTAAAATAATATAATCATAAAATAATTTAATAAATATAACTTTTATTAATATTAAGCATTTAAATTTTTATTAAGTGATTTGTTGTGTATTTTTATTTATATTTTAAAATTAATTGTTAAAAATTATTGTTTTAAAAAAAATAGTAAATACTTGTATAAAATAATATAATTATATTTATATTTAATTATAAAAATATTATGTAATTAAAAATATCACATTATTTATTTAGAATTAAAGAATTTAAATAATTTTTTTAAAAATTTTCCCAAGAACTTTTATTTTATGTCTAATGATATTCCCTCAATATGTTACCTGAAGCATTTGCCGACTGTAGCACCCCGCACACAAGAAACGAGACGTTACCTAATCATGCGACACGTGTTTTTTTTCTCTCCTTTAGAAGCACGAGTAACGCAATTATGGGAGCACAGATAAACGAACCGATCTGACGTCACACGTGTGATGAATTTGTCCTCGTACTAAATCACCAAAGGGGATGTTATCATCTCTCTCATTTATCTGACCATGCCTGTTAATAACAAGACAAAATCTCATCTCGTATCAGAAACAACTTTCCGTTTCCAAGGACAAACTCCGTCCACTGTTGACGAATCAGCGTAAGAAACGTAAACCGTTAATATAACTCCGTCAAATTAGCCGTCAACGCGCTTGGTTAAGTCCCCGTTTGCCGCCTCAGCAGTAGACAGGTACAGTTACCGGGCACAATAATTTCTCAGCTGTTAAAAAATAAAATAAAAAAAAATTTATTACCAAAGTGTGTGACTGTAGGAGAAAGAAGGAGAGAGAAAGAGCTGACTGTACGAATAGTAAGGAGATGGCAGCAGAGACAGAGATTAGTGGCGAGACAGTAACAAAGCAGGCAGAAAAAATTGACCCTGACGATGAAATCAAATCGATCCGAAAAGTGGTTGCTGTTGTTGTTCGTCAATCGAGGAGAAATACTCTTATTGCTTCCCGTTTCAGTTACAGAGTCGCACCGTGTTTTGAGTCTGCAAGCCAGGATTAGCTTTTCAGGAATATTAATTTAATATTAGTTTGTTTATTAAGGTTATTTAAGTTTTTAGGACAAAGTGTTTGCCGAACGGAAACGGCGGAATGGAGGCAGTCGATAGTGCAGATGCGCTGTACAAGGAGTTGTGGCATGCCTGTGCGGGCCCGCTGGTGACGGTGCCTCGGCAAGGCGACGTTGTTTTTTACTTTCCGCAGGGACATATCGAGCAGGTCCAGGCGTCGATGAATCAAGCATCTGATCAACAAATGCCTGCTTATGATCTTCCGGAGAAAATTCTCTGTCGCGTTGTCAATGTCCAGTTGAAGGTAATTTCCATCTTCGGTTTCATCTTTTAGAAAATTTGATTTTATAGAGTAGAGTAGAAACAGTTACCGCCTTCGTTTTCTGCAGGCTGAACCGGACACTGACGAAGTGTTTGCGCAAATGACTTTGCTTCCATTATCTAAAGTATGTTCGCTTCTTCGATTTGTTAGGTGTTTTAAAATTAGATGAAATTACTTACTATTACACGAATAAATGGGTGGAATGACAGCAAGAGGAGGAATCGGTGGAGAAGAAGGCAGCGGGTCCACCGCCTCCTCGTCGTCGAGTGCATTCCTTTTGTAAGACACTAACGGCGTCCGATACGAGCACTCACGGCGGGTTCTCAGTGTTGAGACGGCATGCTGAGGAATGCCTACCTGCTCTGGTATTGCTTCCTTCACTGTGATTTGTACTATTTGTAATTTCTTGCATGACCCCGTTTGTTGAGCGTTGAGGAGAATCGGTATTTGCCTCTTTTTGCAGGACATGTCCAAGCAGCCTCCAACTCAGGAATTGGTAGCCAAGGACTTGCATGGAAATGAGTGGCGTTTCCGCCACATCTTTCGAGGTGATGATTGATTCTTGTTTTGTTATCTGTAGTTGTTTGAAAATAGTCTTAACAATTTTGAATATAGTTTCTGCTGTTTGGTTTCTTGCATATTTTGGTATTGCCATAATAAATGAAGCAATTTGCACGTCGATTTGAGAAACTCAGAGGCGAGAGTATTTCATGAACACTTGCAATTTATTGGAAGTATGATAATTGAAATTTGATAGAGTTGTATGCTTCATGCAAAATAGAATTGAGGGGTATTGTATGTTTGGAAACCCTACATATGGTATAAATCACCAAGGATTCACCAGTATCATTTGCAGGTGGTCCTATTTTCTTTGTATTAATAATGTTTTGTGTCTTATTCCATCTTTTACAGGTGGTGGGATTGCCATCTGGATAGTTATTAATAGGTCTCATACTTCAATCTTCAATTACTTTTGGTCAATATATCTGATATCACACAGCTTCTGACCATGCTAATGTTGCTATTGTTGTTTTTTTCTTTTGGTTTTCGGGAAGATATTTGTTGAATGACATTCTCACAATGTATGAGTTCTAAATGCCAGGACAACCAAGGAGGCATCTGCTTCAAAGTGGTTGGAGTCTTTTTGTCGGCTCCAAGAAACTTGTGGCAGGAGATGCTTTTATTTTCCTCAGGTTCACTATGACCTTGATTTTCAATGTATTGTGAGTTGTGTAGTGGCTGTACCTCTGTTACAACCAGCATAGGTTATGTCTCATTGGTACATTTGATTTCATGATGGATCAATCATGTCTGATCTGTTCCTAGATTCTTATTTCCAGGGGTGATACAGGGGAACTTCGTGTTGGGGTAAGACGTGCTATGAGGCAACCGACAACTGTTTCATCTTCTGTCATATCCAGCCACAGTATGCATATTGGTGTTCTTGCAACCGCATGGCATGCTGTTGCAACAGGCACAATGTTCTCTGTTTATTACAAACCAAGGACCAGCCCTGCCGAGTTTATGATTCCTTATGAAAAATATATGGAGTCTGTTAAGAATGACTGTACCATAGGAATGAGATTCAGAATGAGGTTTGAAGGTGAAGAAGGTCCAGAACAGAGGTATGTTGTTTCTTCAATTTTCATTTATTTTGAGTTGACAAAGGAGAAAGGAGTACAGGTATTCACTGATCTATGTCCTTTTTTAACTGAGTCAGATTCTCAGGCACTGTGATTGGAGTTGAAGATGTTGATCCCATTAAGTGGCCTGGTTCAAAGTGGAGATGCCTCAAGGTTGTTATTTAGTAGCATTGTTGTTTTGGCACTGACATTTGTTCCATCATCAGCTAAGACCCACTTATATTTTCTTCAGGTGCGGTGGGATGAAACTTCTCCTAATCATCGTCCAGAGAAGGTATCCCCGTGGGAAATAGAGCATTCTCTGGCTCCTTCTACAGATCCCCTTCCTGTTTGCCGATTGAAAAGGCTTCGTCCTAACATTGCATCATCAACTGTTTCCACCATTCCTCCCAAGGAAGGTATATGTTGACTTGCATTGCATGATTTATAAGTCTTTATTCTACCCACTTTTTCCATTATTATGTTTTGTGATTGTGGTCTGTCAACAAGGGCTGAACATATTCCTGAATCTAACCAGGTTCCTCAAAAGTCACCTTAGACCATTCTACAGATTTAGAATCTTCAAGAGCCTTGAGAGGCATATTTTCTGGAAATAATGATTTGGACACTGTTAAAAGTCCTGCTGGACAGATTCCATCACAAGGTAAGGATCAAGTGAGATAGTTTTTCTGTATGTGCAGGTTTGGTCTAGAGGACAATTCTTAGTTAATGCATGTAATGAATAATTTGAATTCCTGATCAGGTCCTTGGAACTTGCATGAATCCTGCAAATTTTCTCAACCATTTCTCGAGCAGAATCCTGACTATGCTGACCAGGTGAAGGAGAGTGGGCCAAATCAGGAAAGCATGTTCAAATTTTTTCCACATTCTATGATGCATTTGCATGGTTCTTTTAACATGGTAGAGTCCAGCATGGAGCTTCATAGAGCAGAGGATAAACAGATGCTGTGCCAGAATTCTGTAAATAATAGATCTGGCAAAAACCGAGGTTATGATAGATGTCACACTCGAGAATCTGACCAGCAGGCAGGAAAATTGTTGCATTTATTCTCATCATCAGATACCGAAAATGGTTCTCATACAATGGTGTCAGATGCACAGTCTCTTTGTGAGAAACAGGAAGTAATGAAATCTAAGAAGGAGAACAGTTGTAAAATCTTTGGAATCTCTCTTATGTGTAACCCAGCGGCAACAGAATCAACCATGCAACATAGAGGTTCTGTGCATGAATCGCGAGGGCAAATCAATCTTGCATTAGACCACATGCAACATCCGAGTTCTAACATACTATTTGAGCAGTTGAAGTCAGGCGAGACAGCAATTGGGGGTGATGAACAGGGAAAGCCATTTAAACCTTCAGATCAGCTTTCTAGAGATTCCACGGGCAAGCACCTTGGTGGTTCATCCAGAAGTTGCATTAAGGTTTTCTCTCAGCCAAGTCATGTGTACATTTTGGATTTATGGGGTGTTTTTCTTCTGGATTCAGAATCACAATATTTTACTTGTTTTGCTTGACTGATTCAGGTTCACAAGCAGGATATTGCGGTGGGCAGGTCTGTGGACCTCAGCAAGTTTAATGGCTACAATGAATTGATTGCAGAACTGGATCGCATGTTTGAATTTAATGGTGAATTAGTCACTCCTAACAAGAAGTGGCTGATTGTTTTTACTGATGATGAGGGTGATATGATGCTTGTTGGAGATGATCCCTGGCTGTAAGCCCCCAAACTTGTTCTCTTCATTTGTTTGCATATAATGCTTCTCCACTTTCTAATTTGTAAATTTTTTTTCTCCACTCAGTAGGGCTTCCAGTTTTTTGTCATTTTAATTAAGTGGCCGGTTCTCTATGTTGTAGGGAATTCTGTAACATGGTCCGGAGGATCTTTGTTTACACTCGAGAGGAGATAAAGCAGATGGGTCCACGACCCTTGATTCCAGAAGTCGAGGGAAACTCAGTAGCAGGTAAAATAAATGGTTCAACAGAGAGTAAGAGTTTGAGACATCCTCCTGGACGGAGTCCTTAGGAGGTTTGGTTTTGTGTTACATGGCTGTTGATAAGGTTAGGAGTGTTTTTCTACTAAGTTATGCAGATGATAGTTTGAGAGAGACTCCTCGTTTTCTTCTTTTATTTTTCTTTCTCTGTCTAATGAATTGAAGGCGTATGGTAGGGATGTTGTGACTATACTGCATCTTATCTTTTGAATTTCTCTTGGAATTATCTGCCTGGTTTTCCACTCACACGTGATTTGAATTTAGTTCAAATTCCTGGTTTTCTGTTCACATTGTAAAACAGGAAACAGCATGAATTTGGTGTCCTTAGGCTTGACATACGGTGGTGATTACAGGCGATTGTGTTGCCTTCTCCTAACGTTCACTATACTGCATGTAGCCTTTTTAAGATTTTTGCTTTATTAATAAATTGGTAAGGGTATTACCTATTATGAGAGAGAGGTGGGGGAAAATAGGTCTTTTTTTCTCATTGGCATATACCAAACTTTACTGTCCAAATTCTTCTCACATTCACTCTTACTCGTTCCGTTTCATTTCTTAACTCTCATTTGTGAAGGTGCAAAAGTCACATTGGTGATGAAACAAATCCTAAAATGAACCAAAAGGAAATGTTTATCAAAACTTTGAAATGGACATATTATCCAGAAACCACCGCTGTTATCGATGAAAGTCACTGGCATCGGTGCTGTGCAACTGTAAGTTAAGGGTAATGGTGAGGTAAAATTGTTGAAGACGTCTCCATCTACTCTCTTGTGTTCATACTTCATAGTAATTCGCTATATTAACTATCTGAACCTCCTCTTCACTGTTGAAGACCCCTAGTCGCGTTGTTGCTGTCAAATGGTAGGAATCGGTTCTCTGCCAAAATTTGTTTACGAGAGACACCAGCTTCTTTGATTTCATTT
The DNA here is from genome assembly GCA_032402905.1 of Khaya senegalensis. NCBI lineage: Eukaryota > Viridiplantae > Streptophyta > Magnoliopsida > Sapindales > Meliaceae > Khaya > Khaya senegalensis. The sequence goes on along the minus strand of CP135537.1, from coordinate 7,595,331 downwards.
TTTTTCGGAGACTTAAACTGAAGCCCAAACTCGTCTTCAGCATTCGGGCATCAGCCTCAGGCAAGTTGTCTGCGTATCCTCAAACTCTTGGGCCTTGTGGGTCTGACGTGTTCTATTCGTTTTCATTTCGCTCTTGCTGGCCTGCGAGGTGCAGCAAGATCGGACATGAAAAACGTCGAAAAGAAGAACTGCTGAAATATCCCTTGTCTCTACTTCTAAAACGAAATTCTTGTACAAAAACTCGATAAAAACACAGTTTACACCATCCAGTATCAACTAACTGAATGTCTTCCGTCAATCTCCAGTATCCTTTTGCTGCATTATCACCCAATGCTTCACATGTAGCAGCAACTAACGATAATGCTCCACCTATAAAGCTTGCCAACTTTGCTAAATTCTCTTCACGGATCTCTCTAAAACACACTTTATCTACTTCTTCTTCAGTGAAGACCCCAGAAAAGCAACATGGCAGAGTGGAGAATCTGCATTTGGTATCTTTATCCAAACAAGGGAAGCTCAATGAAGCTCGCGAGTTCATCAAACAAATGGACGAGGCTGGCGTTTCTGTTAGCCCACACTCGTATGAATGCCTCCTTGAAGCATGTAGTAATTTAAAGTCGTTATCAAATGGGAAATATGTCCACGAAAGATTGCGAAGAATGGCGAAGAATCCATCTGGGTTTCTCGAGAATTGTGTGCTTCGAGTGTATTGCGATTGTGGCAGCTTGGGGGATGCCCAGAGAGTGTTTGATGAAATGATTGAAAGGAATTTGGTTTCTTGGGGAACGATCATATCTGCTTATGCGCAAGCAGGGTTTTTTAGTAAATCTTTTTGGTTATTTCGTGATATGCTTGACTCGGGAATTAAACCGAATTCGTTGATATATACTGGCGTGTTAAAGTACTTGAAAAATCCTTCTTATTTAGAAATTGGTAAACAGTTACATTCTCATGTTATAAGAAATGGGTTAAGCTGCAATGTTTCTGTTAACACAGCAATCTCAAACATGTACGTGAAATGTGGCTGGTTTGAGGCTGCTAAGCTTGTTTTCGATCAGATGGCCGATAAAGATTCCGTAGCTTGGACAGGACTGATGGTGGGATACACTCAAACTGAGAAACCGAAGGATGCTTTGGCTTTGTTTGCAAATATGGTAATAGACGGTGTTGAATTGGATGAATTTGTGTTCTCTATTATTCTCAAGGCTTGTGCTCACCTGAAGGACTTGAACTTGGGAAGGCAAATTCATGGTTACATTGTTAAACTTGGGTTGGAATCCAATGTTTCAGTGGGAACTCCTCTTGTGGATTTTTATGTCAAATGTGAGATTCTCCAATCTGCTTGTCAAGCATTTGAGAGGATAAGGGAACCAAATTATGTTTCATGGAGTGCTATGATCTGTGGTTATTGTCAAAACGACAAATTTGAGGAAGCTGTTGAAACTTTCAAATCTCTGAGGAGTAAAGGTCCAGCTATGAATCCGTTTATATATACTAACATTTTTCAAGCATGCTCCGCACTTGCAGACTTAAATTTGGGTGCCCAAGCTCATGCAGATGCAATAAAAGCAGGTCTAGTTTCCTACTTATATGGAGAGAGTGCTCTAGTTACTATGTATTCAAAATGTGGAAGATTAGACTGTGCCACTCGAGCATTTGAATCAATAGATGCACCTGATACAGTGGCTTGGACTGCAATAATATCTGGTAATGCTTATCATGGCAATGCTTCTGAAGCTCTAAGGCTTTTTGGAAGGATGCAGAAGTGTGGCGTAAGGCCGAATGCAGTTACACTTGTAACAGTTTTAACTGCTTGTAGCCATTCAAGTTTGGTTACCGAGGCCAAGCATCATATGGAGGCAATGCATAGTGAATATGGTGTGGATCCAACCATGGATCATTATAATTGTATGATTGATATATATTCTCGTGCTGGGCTACTGGAAGAAGCATTTGAGTTGATAAAGAGTATGCCATTTGATCCTGATAAAATAAGCTGGAAATGTTTATTAGGCGGTTGTTGTACCTATAAGAATCTTGAACTTGGAAAAATTGGAGCTGAAAACCTCCTTCAGCTGGACCCAGAAGATACAGCTGGTTATGTTCTCTTATTTAACCTCTATACTTCGTATGAGAAATGGGAAGAAGCAGCTCATATTAGAAAATTGATGACTGAAAGAAATTTGAGGAAGGAGCTAAGCTGTAGCTGGATTACTGTTGCGGGCAAAGTGCACCGGTTTGTTGTGGGTGATAAACATCATCCTCAGACCGAAGAGATTTACTTAAAATTGAACGAGTTCAATCAGTCTACTGTGAACAATGAAAATGGCCTTTTAACCGAAGAAGATGTATCGTTCAGCAGTTTGCCTGAGAGAAAAGCACATGCTCTTGACCATAGTGAAAGACTTGCAATGGCATTTGGACTCATATCAACTCCAACTAATTCCCCCATTGTGATTTTCAAGAATCTTCGAGCATGCAAGGACTGCCACGAATTTGCAAAGCATTTGTCCACGATCATTGGACGTGAAATTATCATCAGGGATGCTTGCAGGTTCCATCATTTTCAGTCGGGAAAATGTTCTTGCAATGGTTACTGGTGATCCTTCTGCAAAAAGCCAAAAGGTAGTGGTGTTACTGTTCCATTTTTAATCACTGCATTCTTATAAGTCACTCATGACTCAAGTAATTTCACAATTCACATCACTGTTATTAAGCTTGTTAGCCAAGAGGGAATGGGTTGGTTTGCTATGTGATTGAAGGCATGATCCTGAGACATGGCTTATCCCTACCAAATTTCTCTTGCTGTATTAAGCATAAACCAATCTTGGAATGACGCAAAGTGAATTGAGTTAGCGTTTGATTGGAGCACTTTGACGAGTACAGAAGTACCTCAAATGTCAGCTTTTGTGGGCTGACACGTTGCTGCATACGAACTCAGAGATTCGTGGACATTAATTTTCTCTGCAGTTTTTTTGTTCATGCCAGCGTATACTCTGTCACCTTAGATGGGACATATAATAAGACATTATTTAAATAACATTAAATGTTCTACTGTAATGTTATCAGCTTTGTACAACTTAAGGGTACTCATGGGTCCATTGTGTTTAGGGTATATGTTAGTAATTGAGATTTTACGGATTTTTTTTTAATTTTATAAATATATATAATTATTAAATGTTTAGTCTTTAGATAATGTGATACATTAAATTTGATTATTTGTCTCGGGTACATACATAACACTCACTCCTATTGACTTGTGACATCCAATGCCATCCATTATCGTGAAAGCAAACAGAAGAAGAGGAGAGAGCATGCGATTGTTATTGTGAACGGCTGCTTTCTGCCGTTTTGAAGACTTGCTTGTCGTTTGGCATGTTATAAAGCAACGATATAGTGCATTTTCACATACGAGAAGAGATAACACCACCAATTACCGTCTTTGGTAGCAAGGATCAGATATAGGCTCTCTTGAGTTCCATTAACTGGACATTAAAATAGGTTTGTCTATGGTATATACATACATGTATGTATGTATGTATGTATGTATATCAATATATTTTAAATTTTTTGTTACTATTAACTTAAAATAAAGAATAAAAATTTAAAATAAAATTAAATATTTAATATTTTAAATTTTTATTTTTAATTTTAAGTTATGTTTTAAGTTGATAGTAATAAAATTTTTAAGATATATTGGTACGCACATATATTATTAAATAAAATAATATAAAAATATTTAAAATTTAAAAATTAAAATAAAATAAAAATTAAAACAGACCATGTAAAACTTGAAACAAGTCTTGAAAAAATTGGAAAAATCTTATATTAAAATATTACAGTTAAATGGTTATTACAAGTCTAACAATCTAAGTAAAAAGGAAGGATATAATATTTGGATACTAAAATCAAGTTGGAATAAAGAATCCAAAGATATTCCGATGCAATATATCAAATTGGATTTGAATCTGCTTTTGCGACAATGACCTGACCAGAATTACCAATAATCTTCATATCTTTGCTCCATGCGAGTATCAGCAATCAAGGTGTGGGATCACAGAAAAAACAGAAGTGGATTTACCAAGATGTGACTGTGGCGAATGGTATTGTTACATTTCAGTTGGCGCCAAAGAGCATTGGATGGAATTATAGATGAAGTCTGTCCACTTCTATTGCTTATGCATATGCTTAGGACACCATCTCTTACTCTTCTATGTCGGTTCCTCTCCTTAAATTCTCCAGCTTCCACTCACTTTCATACTCATTTTTACAGTTTTTTTTTTCTGGGTTTCTGTCATTTTTTTCTCTGTATACATTATTCTGGCGCAGAGCTTGAGTCTTTGTGTGCCGAAAAGTCTCCACTTCGTCTTCTTTTCTGGAGCTGTTACGAACGCAACTTTGTTGGTTAATTCTTACTTGGTTTGCCCATATGTTAATATAAGGTAAATTATTGTTCTGTTGGCGCATAATTCTTCAGTTCATTTGATAGTTTTGTTTGGATCATGTGGGTTTTGCTAATTTTTTGGTCCAGTTTCGGAAATTTGCATGAACTGAAGTAAGTGACTCTGTTTTTTAGCTAGCTTATAACTTGTTAATTCTCTTCTTGTTGTTATAAGTGACAAGAAGAAATGAATCTGAAAATTAGAAAATGTTAATTAGAGATGACCCAGAAAGTCTGTATGGTGGTTTAATTTGATCCAGGATTTGGACTTCCCTTCAAGCGAGTTACGTTTGTCAGCTGATATTGTCGGCATTCTTTTAAAGGTTTTGTCTCGAGAGATGCTTTGGCTATGCTTGTGAACTGTGTAGAGACATATATTACAAAAATTTCTGCTCAGAATTCAGGCTTTATATTTTCTATGGAGAGTTCAGTGGTAATTTCAAGACAATTCAGACAAACAAAAAACTGTTTTCCATTCATAGAATTTCTCATAAATGAATGGTGTTTTCTGGTTTTCTCAGGTATTTGATGGACTGAGTTGAAATAATCTTTAGCATCTCCAAATTTCTCCTTCTTCGTACCTACTGCAGTCTATGGAAATTGTAGAAACAAAATGTTCATCGGGCTATGGTAAACCTCCATGGATATTTAAAGGCAGGCAAGTGTAGTACTTTTTTTTGTTTTCTGTTTTCCATTCCCATGCTTTGGTTAATAGTTATTATCCATCTTTACTGACCGTTTTGTTGGATTCTTTTCCCTTAAATTTCAGTGCACTGTACCAGCTTCATCTTGTGAAAGCAGAAACTGCTCGAGCATTCATCCCGAAGGAGTTTAGATTGGTTGAAGCATTCGGGTACTCCTACTTAACCTTGTGGACAGTAGTAGAGTTTGATGATTCATTTCCACTAATTAATCTGAATTTCTAAGTTACAGATACACTCTTGGTGGCTTTTTCCTTGCTAGTTATGAAGACAGTCCTGCCGGGGTCTTTGATGAGGTTGTTCATCTTTTCTTAAGTAGTTGCTATCCAAAAACTTTGAATTATTCACTTAAATTACATGAAATTATACAGGAGTTAATTGTTTCCGTGTGTTTTCCCCAGCTAGTCGTGATTGCAGGAATTGTATGGAATCCTCCAACATCTTGCGCGTATGTTCTTGTCTTAGCTCTTCTTGTTTCTACTAATAACTGTCATATATATATGTTATGAGAAGTGATAGCATAGTTGGGCATGGCTCATATAATTCTGCTCTGGGTATTCCTGGCTCAGTTTCATGAGAGTGTATGCTTGACTTGGCAAACCGACTTGACTCGTACAACTTCTGGTGGAAATTCACCACTCACTATTTGCTCTTTCCTGAAACTTATACTTGAGCCATTCCACTTTGTAGACTGGAATTTCGCTGTAAATGTGATTTAAATTATTAAATAAATTTAATTAATTTAATTAATTAAATTAGTTTAATAAAAATTAACAAAAAAAAATTAATTGAGTACATAGTTTAATTAGATAATTTNAGTTAGTTTAATAAAAATTAATAAAAAAAATTAATTAAGTACATAGTTTAATTAGATAAATTATTTATTTTTTTGTTAAAAAAAATTAAAATTATTAATAATAGTTATAATTAATTATTCAAATACTTTAAATAGATATTATATTATATTAAACATAATTTTAAAATTTTAAAAATTAATACAACAAAAAAAAAAAATTTGCTATGAAATTTATTTTTGATTTTTTTTTATTGTCTATTCTTAAATTGATTTAATAAATTTTTTTAAATTTTATTGATTATTTTTTGATAATTAAATTTTAATTTTCAACACTTATTTATTAATTATGCTAACCTTTCTTTGAGAATAGATAAATCATGTTTGTTGCTAAATGAACTGGTTTCTATAAATAGCCTCACCAATTTGGTCAAGTTGGTGATGCCTTGAGTGAGTGGGGGAGTCAGATTCATGCATCCAAGGAACAATAGAAACAATTTTTTATAACCCACTTTAAAAAAATCTCCTTTTCTTTCTTTCTGTGGGCCTCAAACCTCTGATAGTCTTATATGTCAGCTTACCAATTTTTTTTCTTTTTTTTTTTGTCACTTTGATTAATTTAATCGTGACTGTGGATTAGTAGGTTTAATCAATGGATTCTGCAACTACACCTTCAACTTGTTCATTGTCCCCCCTAAATGAATAGAGCATTTCTTTTGCAACAGATGGGCTGCTCGGGTGCTTGTGAACAGTGACGCCGCTTGTGATCATGGACGAAAGGTGGGAGGTGGCGAAATTCTGAATACAAATTCTAATACTCTGAAATTCTTTCTATATGAAAATTCAACAGAATACTCACTGTTTTATGTAATTGGTGAAGAAGCTGCGAAACATGTGAGTAAATGGGGTAGAAATGAAATCGGGTTTGCCATCATAATTCTTTATATCCTATATATTTATGGTCTATGTAGAGAAAACCCATCATAAAAAAAATGCACCTCAATGGAATGGCTATCATAAATTCTTTACTAATAGTTCATGGATCCACGATCTCATTTACATTTGTCATTTGCAGCATGTAGGGCTTCCAAGTCAGGTTGCTAGATTTACAAAGGTAATCCTTCTTCTACAATTTTTGTTTATGACTTTTATGATGCTTGAATTTTCAGATGAATAAATTAACCCTGGAAGCTCAGTCACACATCTTTTCAAAGTTATGATGTTTTATTGTTGTGTTTGGACCATCAGATTCTATGTTCTTCTTTTTAACTGTGAGCTCTTCTTCAATGGAGTTTCGTTTTATTTTATCCGCTAGGATCATCCCACCCCCACAAGTGGGCATGTGCATCCAATTATGGCATGAAATTAGCATGTAAGGCAGATTAAAGACGCACCATCACTCCCCAATTCCCTGAAAGCAAAGCCAATATTATTGCAAAATCATCTGACCAACAAATCAACATTTTTATGTTCTCTTCATTGTTTGAAATAGAGAATTACAGCTGTTCAAGGGCAACCAAAGGGTAATTCCAATAGTTTTCTGAACATGATTGGTTTGGGTACTACTCTAAGTTCTCCGAAGCATTCCATGAACATACAAGTGAGCGAAATCGAGGGTCCTGCAGCAACAGATATCTGTAACATTAAACTTGCAACTAACGGTGAGTTGATTTTACTATTTCTGTTAGTTTTTTTAGGCTAAGTGATCGTTGTGATAGATTATTTTTGTCATAATTTTGAATTTTCTTCTAACAGGTAAAAACTAACCCTATTCAGACTTAGAACTTTCGCCATAGTCCATAAACTATCACATTTTATGCAAGCTCTACTGTGATACAACTGCTTTCTTTAGTCAGCTTAGTGCATCTTCCAGTCCTTTTGGTCTCGTCCTACTAAAACTATGACTGCACCATGTAAAATAACTTAAATTTGACGAACATACTAAGATGGAACTGCAAAAGGAATCAATTTTTCCTCATTTACGTCCATTCTTGGAGAGTTTTATAATGAAAAATCATTTCTTTTAATTGACTGCATTGCATATTTCTATGGTCTTCTGTTTGGTGATGCTGATGTCAGTGCCTAAAACAAAATTTAACAAGTGGATGGGGCCAGCAATCAAAATGTCGCTCCCCAGTTTTAGGTAAATTCTGCCAATCTGTGTTTAAACTACAAAAAGAAGAGAGACTTCCCCGTGCTGACAGGATTGTTCATCTTGGGAAATTTCAGTGGCAATACAGAGCATAACCCCAACCTCTTGAAGTATTCTTGCCATATGGAGTGCAGGTATTTTTGTAGTAGAATTTGCTTTCTTCCCTTCTTAATCTTCATTAATGTATTACCACAAAAAATTTTCAGATTTCCTCCAAGAAAACATATCTAACATTAAGGTTGATCTTCACAATGAACTTAGAGGATTGTTTATGGTTTATATATGTATCATTTTATTTATTTATTTTAATTTTTATATTAATATTTTAAACTTTTCGTTCATGTTTCAGTTCACTATATATTTTAAGTTTTTTGTTTATATTTTAACTATTATTTATGTTTTATTTTACATATTTCAATTTTTTTTTTTTATTAAAACTGAAATATTTTGAGTGTAAAGATGCATACATGTATTATAGCCGATCTCATGAGTTTATGAAACCAGCTTACTTCTCTTTTCGAAGCCCAGTAGTGTGTCAGTTTTCATCATATGAAACGTTTTCCAAGTCATTTTAGGCGAAGATGACAGAGGAGAATCCTTTCTTGTGGCCTTTCAGTATTATTTGTCCCCAGAATGTCAAGCTTCTTAGGTTTTTATTGTTCTTGTAAAGAGAAACCGGGGGAAACAAATAGATCACTTGAAATAATTGGAACCTGTTTTGCAGTAGCTCCTGAATGAACTCGATGTACAATTGTTAGAATTATGCCCAGTGGTTTTGATTGCAAGGTATTGAATCGAATCCTGAATCAATGCAGGGTACGAGCAGTGGAGCCGGCAAAAGTTTCAGGGCCATCGTTTGCACCAAAAGAGGACACTGAACAATCTTTGGGGCGCCATAATTGCCAAACAATAAACTCAGAAAATGAAGAACCGATAGATAATGTTCGTAACCTGAGCATATCAGTGATGTTATCAAAACCCATAATAGCTTTGGAGTTCAATTGCTTGAAAATGCGAGTTGAAGCTCCCATTGTGATTTCCAACTGTTCTGAAAGACCTTTAAAAGTTTCATGATCATTCATGTACTTAATGGCAGTAGTCTCGTAGATAATTCTTTTCTGCCTTTGTCATATTGTTGTTCAATAAGTTAATAGAAACTCCTATGCATGATATAACTACCTACATTTTCTGATTGAAAATCGTCTACTCTGAGTTAATATTCAGGAACTGACCACTTATTTGGAGCTGTTAATCTACAATTCACAGAAAACAGCTTTTTTTTTTTCTTTTTTGCTTTCTCTGAAACATTTTTACAAAATTTTGCTACATCCATAGCATGGACAAACTTGGGGAACAAACGAACAAACAAATGCAATTTTTTTTTTCTCAAAGACGATTGACAGTTGCCTTTTAGCAATCAAACTCTACTTACAATTGCAAGCTGCATTCCAATCGAAGAACAGATTAGCAAATCAGAAAGCTTCTGGCAAAGGCCGGCCGTCCAAGAATGCCTTGAACAGCACCAGTGATCTCTCGGGCTGAGAAAATGGAGCTTCATGAGATGCTCCTCTAATGGTTGCAAAGGATAAGATATTACCATAAACTTGGGTCCATCCACCAACCTGGAGATGAAAAGCAATAATGTTTTCACCACATTATTGTCACATTACTCAATTCTAATAACACTACTATCAAAATTCTCAACTTTTTCTAGCCTTCAAAAGATTTTACCTGCTGCCCCTCAAACCAAACTCTGTAAGGCACAGTGGTTCTCAATTTCAATTCCTTTGCCAACCCATTTACTAATTTTCGACTTCCAGTCAATGGGATAACAGAATCTTGGTCTCCACTGTAATTTAATAACCAGATTGTATCATTTTTATTAAAACATCTGATGTAAACTTAACTAAAAAAGAAGTGGAAATTCTAAGTTTAGAGATATTAACCTGTACACCAAGACTGGGATTCCAGCCTTAATCAGTTTTGAAACAATAGTGATCGTTGCTATCTCCACGTCAAGTAGCTCATAATCTAGGATGCTGTGTTCAGTAAGGTAGAAAAACAATGAAATTATTAATCAAAAGACATCACCATCCCCGGATCTGAAGAAAGGATCTATATGATTCCCAAATTTAAATTTCTGTTCCACAAGTGAAGTCCTCTACATACAGATTCATGCTTTTTCTCGTGTGCATAAAATCAGATATTTTTGTTTATTTTCTTTCTTTTTTTTTAAAGAGAACAAGTTTATGGATAGTTTTTATTTGTAATAGTTAAAATAAGATCTTGTGAAATTTTGGCAAACCTTGGAAAATATGCAGAAAGCAAAGAAGTCATAGATTGATAGCATGCTGAATTATAATTTTTAGTCATGTTTGATATTAGCACAAGAATTGTAAAAACTGACTTATGCAGAAGAGAATTACTTGCTGCAGACAGCCCATTGATGGACTCCTACTAGACGTGCATGGAGAGCATTTTGTACATCTTTCCTGTTAAGATAACTAACAGTTTTATCCTCCACACAGACATCTATTGTTTCACCAACTTGCTGTGAACAAACAATACAGAAAGCTAAATTAGAAATTGAATGCTAGTTCAGAAAAAGCAAGTGAAAGACAATTCATCAGTGATGGATTAATATGGTCACCTGAGGTGCAAGGACTTTGGATTGCGAGAGTACGGATGATATGCAGACATCAAGAGTAACATCATATTTGTCAACAAATCTACTGGTTTCTCTAGTCACTAGGCCCATCACCCTCGAACACATAGGAGAGACAGAGCCCCTGTAATACTCGCTCACAAATCGAGAATAGTTGCAGAAAGAAGTGAACATTGTGTATGTTGCATCCGAGATCAATCCATGAGACCAGAAGAATTCAGCCCTTGAATTGAAATCAGTAGCAAACTCTAATACTGGATTGCCCAGCTGCAATCAAATGAAGAAGCAAAAGACTTTTAGATCAAAAGAAACATATTATAATAGTTAAAGAATCAGATTCACTACCAAAGATAAAAGATTAAAATCTTTTTATCTCATTACTCACAGCGATTCCTTTCAAATTGAACAACTTCTCCTTCTTGTTGAACTCGAGCATAAGTTCAGCCAGTTGGGGAATATAGTGGCCTAGTTAAAGATAGCAACAAAAGATAAGTCCTAGTCTCAACTAGGTCATTTTGATTGAAAGAGATGAAAATATTTTTAGCAGTGAAAATTACCAGCATAGCTCTCTCCTGTAACGAACAAACTTCTGTTTCTATATTGCGGGAATTTGACAAACCAATTTTGCAAGAACACCAGATTGTCCCTGGCTATAATAACAACAAAGACAACTAAGAGGTTTCAGAAAGTTCAATGTAATCTGCAAAGTTACCTTTTTTGCCAACTCGGGAAGAAAACAACAAAACAAGAACAGTAAGCAGCGGACATCGCTTAACTGTAAAGTAACATAATGCACAGTGCTACACCATGATGAATATTCTTGCAAGCATTTCTCTAAGGAAAAAAGGAAAGGAAAGGAAAGGAACTCTAAAGGATTTTCAAAAGGGTAAAGGGTAACCCAAGATTAAGAAAAGAATAAAGAGAAGTTATTAAAGTGAAAAAAAAAAAGAAAAAAGAAAAAAGAAAATCGACTTGAATATTCAGAACAGAAATCTTGTTTCTTCTCCAGCAACTCTTACATGCGAAAAATTGAAAAATGAAACTCAACGCATTGGGAATGCTTATGATTTGACAGACAAAAATAGTAGTATTACAGTCCAATTGATGAGATATACCTGTTATCTTGTCATTAACACGTTCGTATGAGGAGGTATCTCTTGCATAAGAGAACCCAACACCAATTGGTGTCTCCAAATACAACATATTGGCTTCTGCAGAACAATGAGCGTGATAAAATCAGCGATTTTTGTTGTTTTCATCATACCCAGAAACAAGATTATCAAAATTGAAAATTCTGGTTCATCTTAACGAGATTATATTCGTAGATTATAATACCTCTGTTCCAGCTATATTCATTCCTGACCAGCGTCTCCCCACTAGGCCTAAATGGCCCATTCTCCGAAAATGCCCCAACTCCCAAAGAAGAACAACCAGGACCTGCAAACCAGACCACAAAAAAATAATCAAAACCCATGTAAAGCAATCGATATGGGAAAAAGTATTAGTTGTTTTCTGGTGTTTGAAGTGTTTGGTACCTCCATTGAGCCAGAGAACGAGAGGCTTAGAAGCAGGTTCTATTTCAGCTTCGGCGAAGTAGTAAAACAACGCTCTTTGTTTCTTCTCATCAACAGTCACATAACCCGAATATTGCTGAAACCCGACTGGGGGTTGACCCGGTAATGAAGTGATTCTGTCAAAGTGAGAAGCATAGGACTCTATTTGTATGCAAAAGCCTAGCAGCTGGATCAGAATTCCAGCCAATGCCATTATTTGCAATGGTGGAGAAGACATTGTTTTGATACTAGGCAATGTCCAGGGAGAGAGTAGAGAGAGAGAGAGCTCAGATGTTTCTCAGTTGGGAAGCATTATATAGGGAGAGAGTACAGTTTTCTTGTAATATTATAATCACAATTAATTAATTAATTTTTTATTGTTTCAGGGTCAAAAGTAAACTCGAGAGCTTTATGCAGCCGAAACAGGTGTGTTTTGAGGGTGTGGGGGTTGGGTGGGTCTCAAGATTTTCACCCATCTTTTGTTACTGTATGTATGTCTGAAAGTGCTGATCTGGGTCAGCCAGCAAATGGTGAGTGACTGTTGCTTGATAATGAAAAGAGAGGGCTGTGTTTTTATTAATTCTGACCCTGAGTTGATCACGGAAGTTACAGACTACTGTTCTTGTTCTTTTCTTGTGTTAGAACCAAGTAGTAATATACTCAGTACTATTATACAGTATAGCCTGCTCTTGAGGGAAAGGTACTTTACAGAAATGCTCTCAGCTTTCCTTTACTTCTCAGTAGAAACCTTTTTTTTTTTAAAAAAAACAAACATTGTGAAATCGCAACAAGGGTAATTTTATCTTTTTTCTCTGTATAATTTTAAAAGAAAACAAAAATAGAAAAAATGTTTCTGTTTTCAAAAAAGGTGTAGGGAAAGGATTATGGTTTATGACAAATTACACTTTTTTGATTTCCCAGAAAGAATAGGCACCGTTTGATTAAGTCCACAGAAATCATTTGATCAAGTACAAATCCAAATCTTTGTTTTTCATTTTTTTTCTTCCCCTAATTAATTTTTCTGCTGTTTTCTATACACAAAATGACTGAATGAAGATATGTCCAAAGATACAGTAATCAAATTTTGGACAAGAGCCTATAATCAGCCTAAGGTTTGAGTGTTCAACTTTGCTTGGTAGGAAGAAATTGCTTTCAAATACAGTAAAATGATGATGCTGCCTTACCTTTTAGCAGGTCCTCTTTAAGATACAATACATTAGTGGAGGAGACAGAACTCGTTGCTGTAAAATTCGGGTAGATATTTACTCAATTGAAATCTTTTTTGCTGGGTTTGCTTCGTTTGACCTGTCCAAGCAATAAGTCGTTTCATTTTGTCTGACCCAGTAGGTGTAATAACTATCAAGAGTGTAATCTTTGTGCTCAAGCCAACAACTTTGCTCACTGGTGTGGCGGTGCGTATGGGGCCCAATGAACCTAGAAAGCCGGACAGTTGTTTCCCAGCTGAGGGAAGAAAGTGGATTGATGGCAGAAGGCATTTCCACAAACAGTTTCACTCTTTACTTTAATTTCTCGAACTGTTCGTTTCCACACTTACCCAGTTGACATAAATTTAATCCCAGCAAAATTGTAACAAAAATCAATGACATGAAGATGGAATGAGGCAGACGTGAGTTCAGAATCAATGAAGGGAAAAACTAGGGAAGCATAAATGTATGGAGATATAAATTAAATAAAAGACTTGACTGCAAAAAATTAAAAATAAAAAAAGAACAGGTGGATTCCACACAGTGGACATGTGAATCATCTGATGTTGATGGCATAACAGTAAAGCCAATCCAAGATTGTACATATTGGACATTTTTATATTTTTGACATCTTGAATAGTTGATGTTTCATCTGGTTCGGAGAATATTTAGAGAAGAAAAGGGGATTCGGATCCAAATACATTGATCTAGATGATTATATATGCGTATGTGTGCCCAGCATCCAGATGTAAGATTGGCCTTTTTCCCATTGTTCCTTTTTTGGGCAGCCATGAACGACAAAACATGATCCCATCACAGCTAGGTAATGTCTCAGTCTTTCATTGAAATTCAAGCATGCCAAAGAAAACAAAAAATTTGCAATGAAGATGTAGCAGAAGATTTGCGGTAAACTTTTTGATAAAAAGGGGAAAGAAATGGGAAATGGGTATGGTAGGGCTAGCTGGGACAAAGTGATTGGAAAATGTGCAAGCAATGGAAATGAATGCGAAGCTCATGTATTGTAAGCTTTCTTGAAGGCTGGACATGGAAGCAAAGTTTCAACTTTTGTTTGTTTCTTTCTTTCTCTGGCCTTTTATTATGTTTCTACAGGAAGCACTTTTGATGGTTGTATTTGATTGAACACCAAGGAGAAAAGCTATCGAACTTTCTTAATAAAAAAATACACCTTTCTTTCCCATACCATTGGTGCTAGAGCTTAGTATAATATCTGCCCTGTTAAAATAGAGGAGATTCATGTTTAGACAAATGAATGTGAAATGGGAAAGAGTAAAAGGTATGACAAAAGGAAAGCTTAAAACTTGAATTGGGAATTTGGAATTGGACTTGGGACGGGAAGGAAACTGTTATTCTCTCACGTGATAATGGGGTCAAGAGGGTAATGATTTGCACTTGAGAATGTCGGAGAAAATAAGTTCATCATGAGAAGCGTGGCATGGCATGGCAAACTACTACTGTGAAACATTTTTACCCAGCAAGAAATAACAATTTCAAGAGAACAAAAAGGCAAAACCTATTGAAAAGCCAATATCACACTCACTACAAACATACTCATATTTGAAAACCCCCACAGCCACATTCTATTCGGCTTTTTGTTGGCCCATCTCAACTAACTTCCATACAAACTTTCACAACCAGTAGAAGCAGTCGCAGCAGATGTCAAGGTGTAATTTGCAAGGAGTTGCACTAACAAACATAATTGAATGTAATCATTTCATGCAATAATTACAAGGAAAACAAAAAGAGACAAATACACAAGTACGAAAATTCTAATTTGGTGTTAGGAATTCAAACATAAATATAGTGTTAGTGGGAAGGCAGAGTGAGATAAGATTTATGCATAAACAAACAGACGTGTATTAGGGTCGTTTTGATAAATGTTTTTTCAAAGCAATGGAGGGTCCACGTGAATAACAGAAAGTGAAGAACTGTAAGATAAGGGATTAGGCCAAAATCATCTTTAGAATTTAGTGTCTTCCTCCATGCGCACCTTTTCACCAAAAGAAATTCTTTTTCTTCTCTCTCGTGTGTCCACTGAGAAGCCCATTGTCACTATTATATTCAACTGCACATGCCCATCAACCTCAAACACAGAAAAATTCATCCCTTGCCTATACACTTTTTGGTAAGAGCTATGGTCGATACATGGGGGCAATAGCAAAAAACTTGCAGACTGCGCGTGCCTAATTGCTACAGACAGAGTGAAAGAGACCTCATATAGAAATAGGGAGGAAGAGATTCCATTTTTTTTAACGGCCATTTTACAACGTTCCACTAGAGAAATGACAAAACTCAGTTCCAGGAAATTATTCTCTCCTTACGTCTAAAGTGGTTATAGGCTAGCCTGTGTGGGCCTGTATCCTGTACAAGAGTGGGTGTCTGATTTGCATTTACAGCAACTAGGGCCTGGACAAGGGAAGTGGCTCCACACTACATGATGATAATTGCCAAGATTTTCAAATCTACAATTGAACAAACAGAACAGCAGTAGCACCAGTACGTTGTGTATGCAATTATGGATTTACATCTATTTCTTTTCCGCTTTCTTTCGGATAATAATGAATTGGCCTGAAAAGAGAATTTCCCGAAATCCAACCAACTCAACTTTACCTATTTCCGTGGGTTTAGAGTCCATATGAGTCATCATTAGAAGTGAATGCTGAATAGTGCAGATTCTGATTCTCTCTGAACATCAGCATCCTTGCAGATTCTCATTTCTTTTTGTGAATCATGACGCGCTGCAAGAAAACGTTCTCGTCGAGACAATTTAGAGGATCCAGATGATCAGTTTCATCACAAAAGAAATTGGTGCACTTTAAAATGAAAAGCTTGGCTGAATAGGTTAAAAACAGTCGTCGTTCTCCTTAAAACTACAGCGTGTATAGAAGGGACGAATGCTACATTTTACAACAACACTAATTCATGCCGAGAGGCAAACCATTTTCCCCACATCTAGAAAATGATCCAATATATTGAAGCAAGACACAAAGCTTTAAAAAAAGAAAAAAGAAATAGCACAGACATCTATGCGGCCGCTACGGTCAAGCGGCCTAATCTTGGCTCAATTTCTTTTCGAGATGCTTCCCACAGTCGATGCTCAATTCCCAGTTTCCGTAACTCCATCAAACCTTGCTCAACTAAACAAGAAAAGACTCAAAATAAGCAGGAATTTATGAAAGACATAAGGCAGCCTCGAGATAAATGTACATATGTTCAGATGGAAAATTATTTACAGAATGTTATCTTGAGTAAAACAACTGGCACAATATCATTCCTTTCCCATTCCTCACAGAACTAGGGATGATATATTTATGTGAATAGAGAAATTGCTTGGATGAAGATTAAATTACCATCAACTGCATCATGCGAACTAGGTGAGTGTCCACTGCGACTGACCCAAAATTCAAGCCGCTCTTTGGCAATGTGCTCCTCGATACCATGGACTTTGGCTCTTCTCCAGAAATATGTAAGCCATGCCTATGCAAGACAGGTATATTCCTTGACATCATACATGTGCAAAAATATTATTGAGATTAAAGCACAAGCAATCAAGAAATAAATGCCAGACCTCCTTAAATAGAACATCCTCTGACTCCTCTGGGCTGAGTTCTGCAAGAATATGAGGATTGATATCATTCCTATGGTCCCATTACAATGAATAGAATTATTTAAATTAAAACTGGGTGATGTAAAAGACAAATGCTAAATGGGTGGAGCAATTCTGAAAAAGGACCAAGATATTTTCAAAGATTTAAGAACCAGTAATCTAATGATCAAGTTGTTCAAAATTTTTCCCAATTCCAGGTGTACTTAGGCACAAAAATTTAAGCAACTCAATCAAAAATTCTTTCCACCACTGATCATCAAACACTTAAATCTTTGACCAGAGATTAGAAGGTTTTGAATGCAATGATTAAACTACTTTTATAAGAATGCATATCAGAATTGCAATTAACTCTACAACTCACCAAATGCCTCCATATACTTTGGATCACCAGGAGATTTGATATCTGAAAGCAATGGGAATGAATGGAAAAGTAAGCATTAACTCGTCACTGAAGCACAGAGATTAATAATATTCACAGAAATTTGGCATGTCCCTGACTTATACAATGCACACCTGAGGTGGATAGTCTAACAGAATTTGAACGCCGTTGTTGGGCCAATGCAAGAACTATAGCATCCTCAACCTTAAAGGTAGCAAGCACAAAAATATCATATATACAACACTTTCAAAAAGGGAGGCAATACCCTCCTAAAGCAAGTAAAGGCAATGGCTAACAAAACAGAAAGAGGGTGGAGAAGAAGAATAATGCTTAATGTTTAATATTAATTTACTAACAAAAGTATCTACATGTATGTGTGAGTGTGCACACGCGCGCATAGACACATATATATCATAATCCATGAGGAGAGAAAACCTTCAAGGCAGCAAGCTCCTTTAAACCCATTTCAACTGAAAGCATACTCTCAATATTTCCTTCTCCAGTCAGATCACTAAAATCCACAACAAGTTTGCTTCTCTTCTCATTGTCATCATTATCTGCTCATTTCAATGTAGTCAATCACAAAGAATGATAGATATAGATGATACAATAATGAAAAATGTCACCACTTTCAATCTAATCACAAAGAACCTCTGATTTTTTGCAACAGAGACAATCCAAAATTAACTGCAGAGACAAATATACTAGCTACTAGCCTTTTTCCCAGCCTTCTTCCTTAGCCTTTTGACCAGCAGATATGACAACCTCAAAAGGAAGTGGTGCTAAGGATGACCAGTATTCATACTTTGAAACTGCTACATCTGCGCAGATCCCTATAAAGATAAAAAGATTACTTGTTACTGCCTGTCAGAAATGATGGATGAGCTGAATATAATCTGCTTTATAACAAAAATCAGCCAGGTAAAGACTGGACAGGTTATGTCATATGCTTGATTATTGGTCTCATAAATCGTGAACAATAAGTCTAGAAGAAGAATTTCATTTTCTGTGATGAATTAGAAACACAATGTAAATAGTAGATACCATATTTTGCAGCTAAGCCCCAGTAACGAGCGAGCCAACACCTCTTAAGAACAACTTCTTCCTGAAATGAAGATGCTGTAAAAATTTTTTATTTAAATGACCATTAATAGGCTCATTGCAACAAGTACAAACCATCTCTTTCTGAGTCAATATCATTCTTTGTGTCATTAAGCGAAGGGCTTTCACTTCAGTTTCAGCTCCATTAAGTTGTTGTACAACAGCAGCAGTGTCATTTTTGGTGTTCTGATTCAAGCAAGAAATTAAAGCATCAAGGATATGTAGCAGTAGCCAAAAACTATTTAATTAATTTGCGAATAACAATATGACAGAGTATACACATAGGGAGGCATACCTCTAGTTCAGACCGAAGAGAAGCAATTTCTTTATGTACCCCATCCTTATTTTGTTTTGCATCCTTAAGTGCAGCCTGTGGAAATGAAAATGCTTTATTGTGATTTTTCTCCAAAAAGAAAAGAAAACAAAGACACCGCTATGTGCTACCATCAGCTGTAAAGTCCATTTTATTCCCATAGCTCAACACTTCAAATCAAAAGCCCAAGTTTTAAAATATCACTTATATTATGATTTAAGCTTTACCAACACAGAAAGAATAGAACAAGAATGAAGCTAAATTTAAGCCAAGCCCAAATCATTTACATAACAGAACGTAGAGTTTCCCCTATTACCTCCCTCTGACGCAATGCAGCTTCCTTTCTGTAGATGGTAACAAAAAAGTTGTAAAGACACTACAAAAGTAAGAAGGGGCATATACAAAGGTAGGTGAAACTGCAACTTACCTGCTCAATAGTTTAGCTTCCAAGGATACCCCTTCTCCAAGAGCAGCAACCTAAAATCGCACATAAGCAGCAAAGTTAATATGTCAGATTGATTTGCACTGATAAATATTACTATGGAAATTACCATAAACAAAAGATATATCAAACCTGCCAGCCCTCGCCCACATACACACATCTTACAGCATGTTTTATAAAAAATCAATTACCTGTTTCTCAAGCTCCCTAACTCGGGCATCCGCTTCGTCACATCTCTCTTCCTCAAGTCTTAGCTGTAAAGCATATGCAGGAATTGTCATACTCATATAAGTGACACAACACATATGCTGATAAAATTATTACTTAAAAGTAAGTATGGCACCTTGTTAAGGATATTGTCATTTTCTTCTTGTAGCATATCAAGCTGCAGGAATTACATGACAAATTAACAACAATTGCAAAATAGAAACTAAAAAGATAAATCATTCTATGTCTTTGAATGACAGATACTTATTATTAGAGTGTCAAATTACTCCTATGAAATTTGAAGCGCAAATAACATACTTCATCACGAAGTGCAGAAGCCTCACGTTGGTCTCCATTATCTTTTGAGTTGAAATTTCTGCTACTCATGAACACACTGTTATTTTAGTTTCTTACCATACATGAAGAATTATTTATTTATTGGTTTGATTAATACCTTTTATCTCTATTAATATTTTTCGGGGGATCAATTGGCGGCAAAGAAACTGCAGTCCTCAGCGGCAGCGGCTTATTAGGCGGCATAGGTGGCGCTGCACTAAGAGACATGGACGGCCGTCCAGCTGAAGTTGATCGCACCGACGTCGGTTCGTCAACTAAGTTCCTACCTAACTAAACACAATTATAATACAATCCAATTAACTTGAATTTAGTTCGAAAAGAAAGTGGAAATCAATGAATCATTCGATAAATGTAGCACATTGTCGTATAATTACCGCAGGTGAGGGAGATCTATTGATCCTCGCAGACGTAACCGCCGGTTTAGCACTAGTAGTACCAGCATTTGAACCACCATTAACATTTCTCGAACGAGAAAGTGCCAGAGGAGGAGGAGCACTGTAACGGAAACCTAGATCGTCGTCATCCTCATCGTCATCGTCAGCCGTTTGAGAAGCCATGACCTGAGCCAGCCGCTGAGCCGCCGCTTTAGCCGCGAAATTCTGGTTCCTCTTGATAGTGGACATTCCAGAAGCAGACGAAGATCGAGCGTGGTGTTGACGCGCCGGAGACATTGCGGGAGACGAAGAGCCGGTGACTGTGCTGCCTCCTGACTCGCTACTCCACTGTCGCCCGTAAACCGGACTGTCGGTTCGGTTCCGGTCCATTTTGTTGCCGAGAGAGAGAGTCGTAGCCTAGAATCTAGATCTCTAGATCTTCGTGCAGTAAAAGAAAGAAGAAGAAAGAAGAGTAAGACACAAGTCACTGCGGACTCTGCAATGTTGGAGATACAGCCGGAGATTGTCCAGTGGAGCACTTTTTGGATGCAAGTACGAATCTTACCAGTATTTATATTAATTTTAAAAATTAGGCATAATTAATTAATTAACTTAAACTAAATTAAAATTAATAATTAATAAGAATATTAATACTAATAATTGTTATATGTGAAATAGCATTTTAAGAAATGCAGGCTTCAAAACTAGAATTTTATACAGAAGAGTTTCGTAAATCTCGATCCTCGAACTTGATTCTGTTTCGAATCAACCTTATTGTTATTAACAAGGTTTGCTAGAGAGCTCTTCAAAACCCTGTTCTCATCCCTGAGCCTGTTGATTTCAGAATCCTGTTTTTTAATCACTTGTTTGTTCTCATCGTTTCTCTTTATCAGCTCTGTCTGCTCTCTCAAATTATCCTCCAATAGTTCTGATACCTTCGACTTCAGCTCATTCCTCGTCTTCTCTCTTTCCAAGGCACTGAATTCATCAAACTTTATTCCCTTATTCAACTCTTTTATCAAGAGTTCATTAACAGGTTCTTTCATATTATCGAGATCAGGATCAATTGATTCTAGATGGGAAGTTGGTTCCTTCGTTTCATCAGCTTCTTCGACAATTTTTTTGTGACAGTTTTGCAGGAGTTGTTGAGCTTGGTTGAAGGAATTGGGTGAAGACAACAATTTTTGATGGCCTTTGAGCTTGTCGTAATTTTCAGCCAAAGAACGATGAGATTTGTGCAGGTCTTCCAGCATCTCAACAAGTTCAGGTCTCTTCTTGTAGAACATCTCAGCTCTCTTAACGAACGAATCTCCATCCTCTTGCATTATGTTAAGCATGGCCTCTGTCTTCTTATCCAAATCTGCACATCATTCGTTCCAGATATAAAATAAATTGCTTTAGTCCAGAAGATTTCGTGGCAGAGATCGAGGAGAGGACAGTCAGATAAGACGACGAATATAATTCATGAAAGACAAGAGTGAAGAAAATTCTGAAATCACAAATTAAACAATCACCAATCACCATATAAAAAATTGCATGCAACGTGCCATCAATTTCATCCATGCAAAACATTAATCGCATCAACATTAACAAAATAGAACCCAATACCAGACCTGAAAGAGTTGTTTGAAGCCATCGAGACTGGTGAGAAGGATTATTGTTATCCCACGACGACCGCCATGAAAAAGCTGAAGCAAACTGGTCCTGGTCCACTTCGTGAGTTGAAACCGCCATATCTACCCTTTTGCTCAGAGCTGGGTCTCTCTATCTCCGCGGTTTATTTATACATATGTATATATATCGGTCTCTTATGGAATAAGAGAAGCGGGAATGCGAGAGTTGCAGACGTAGAAGGAGACCAAATGGTATTGAACTCTTGTTGCTCACTCTAATACTAACCAAACACTTACGTAATCCTTAATTCATTCACCATTCGCCAATCATATATCCCTATCCCTATCCCTATCCCAATCCCAATCCCACGCCATTCGACTTATTTGAGTCTTTTTTTCCGGACTCTCTATAAACATCCTTCAAATCTCCCTACATGGGTGGGTTTTATATGCTTATATTTGGACTTACATAATTTCGGGTTACGTGCGCTGTTAAGGTTTGAGATGAAGTATACCGATACTGAAGAGAAATTTTTTTGAACGAATTATTAGATTTAATAAATGTTTAATCAGAAGGTAAATTAAAATGAAAATATAGAACGAAGCTTCAAATGCCCTATACGCTGTTAATTATGGAATAATTAGAGAGCGACTGCCATATTGTTTCAAAATTTCAATCACATCAGACCTGAGACAAAAGAGAAAACAGATTAGACGAAGGCCTAATAAAATCTTCTATGGCAGCCAACGAGCAGGATTCTGATTGCATTTGGACACACTAAAGGTGTCTACAACATCAATGACCAAACAAACCAAATTTAGCAGTCCTCTTTTTCCGCTTTCGGTGTTCTTCATTTATTAGCGGCCTTTTTTGACAAATTGCATGACACTGCTTTGGCATGTTCAGTGATTGGTATTATCAAAGTTGATTCGGGGATTTAGTTTTCTTCTTCATTTTTATTCTTCGTTAGCCAAATCAAGACAAATCTTCTGTCACAATGGAATTCTGAACGAATTAAAGAATTGACAGTTTAAGCTATATGGTTTGGCCAAATGAATAGAGGAATGAAAAGTCAGGTAGTAAAACTGTTCATGTCCAGTTTGAAAGCACCAGCAAGCTAGACGGTCGAATTTTCTCGACAACCAGTCCAACTGCTTTTTCTTCATGTTCTTTTCAGGTCCACATTCCTCTGCAACTTTGGAAAATTCGATTCATTCAATCCCTAACCGATGCAGTTTCAAGGAGCCTCAGTGTCACACGTGATGACATTTTTTTGATGTTCGCCTTTTAAATCTTGGATGTCTTCAATGATCATCCCATGTTTACAACCACCTATGAATTTAATTGGCAATTAGAAATTTTCAAATGACTTGCTTCCCACCATGTGAAACTTTGACTCAAAGACCCCCCGAGTTTCAACCTCCACTCTTTTCATGTTGCCAAAAACTTAGCCTTAAATGCAAGATTTTTAGACTTCCAGGGCATCTTCTTTATATGCTTACGCCATACCCAAATAATTTCAACACTCATCTCCAGCGTGTTTGGCGAAATCTAAGGGAAAAGGAAACAACTGGCTAAAACGGGTAGACGAATGGGGACATAAAACTGAAATTCAATCAACCACCGTTCTAACCTGCAACCTACCGAGCCCAACTTGATAGTTTCCTTTTCCAACTTTAATGTGCACGTGAATTAATCTTTATCATGTCTCAATTTTTTCAGAAAAACGGGTGATTAAGGCAATGGTTGTTTAAGGTTTAATGGCAAAATCTTGCTCACTTGCTCTCCGATAAAGCAAAGCCGATGCTTCCACCCTGTATATAGTATTATGAATGGTAAGGGGCAGAAAATAAAATGAGTCGTCAAAAATCCAAGTACAATTCCCAAAGTGCAAAACATATAATGAGAGAAAAGAAAATTATCTCACCAGCCAGGATGGACGACAAATCTTCCTGTGAATAGAGCCCAATTCACCTGTAGAAAACCATTGACAGAACAAACGCAAACCATGAAAGAAATTTACATTCCAGAGAAAACTTTAAAGCCCTTGTATTTTAGCAAAAAAGACAATTCTCATGCTATTATTCCTTAGAACCAATTTTAGTAAGTTACCTTTCTGAGTGAAAAAAAAAAAATGTATAAAATGATTTTCTTCTGACAACACAAAAAATCCGGTTTCTTGTGGTAGCTAAGAATTTCTTTGTTTAGAAAATCCCTTCTTTTTGTTTAAAAAAAACTTAGTAAAGCGGTAGTGGAATGGAAAACAGATAAAGAATCACCAAAAGTACCTTATCAGTTCCAAGGGAATTGGCAACTACATGAGTAACCTGTTCATCTATCTGTTTTGTGCATACAGCACCAAACTGCTCAGCTGTCTGCCACAATGGATGCAGTTGAGGATTGGCTTCGTCAACCGGGAACACCCTACTGAATAGTATACGACAACCAGCCAAAATCTTTCTTTGCTCCACTGCTAGGATATTTCTAACATCCGTGTCATCTAGAGCTTGATGGGAGAAAAATATTTTGTGTATTCTCTCAATAACCTATTTAAAGCAAACAAAAAAGAAAACAAAATGGATGAGGAGAAGGGGAGAACTATTTGTCGACCATGAAATTATGCAACTGCTGCCTCACCCCCAAAGAAGATGCCAAAGTCCCGTCTTCTGGTCTCTCATCATGGTCAATCTCAAGAAGAGAAGGACCGAGAAGCCCAAACTGTCGCCTACTACAAGGAAAATAAGTGTACCTGCAACGGCGGAGAAGATAAATCAAAAACTAGAAAAGCAGAAAGGATAGGACTTAAATCAAAGAATAATTACCTTTCCACAACTATCAAATTCAGCTTGTTATGTGGCCATACCCTAACAGAATCATCAATAACCACAACAGCAGATTCCATACCCAGAACCCCTTCCAGATCCTTACTCCTAGGAACCCTCTCATCACCATCAAAGGGATCCTCTTCATCACCCCTAGAGATAACTCGTCCAGCAAACAATACCCTGTCAGGGTCAAGCACCTTTGCCATCTCAGTAGCATAAAGCTTGTTCCCCATTGTGTAAAGATGTAGCTCAAATAGCTTACTAGCTCTCTCCAAAAAGGTCCAGATCCCAGGCCTCAATTTAGTCCACATTCCCATATGAGGAAAGCAGAACAGATGTCTATGCGGTTTTTCACGATCTTGCTCCTCTTTCTTTCTCAATATCTCATCATGCAGTGGGTCTACTTCATTGAACTGAATAGAAGCAAACAAAAATATGAAATAATCACAACTTATCAAATAGAAGCCAGAAACAAGTAAAAAGACAAGAAAAGAACTCCTCCATGAAACAAGAGTGTACCTTTGCTGAATTTAAAAGAGTATGATCTAGATCCAAGACAAGACACAGCTTGCGTGCAGCAAACATTTTCTTTTGTTCTTCTATCCTCCTAGCCCTCTCTCTTTGAATAGCAGCTTTTTGCTGGTCATCATATTGTTCAAAAAGATGCTCAACATCTCCCCAAGTGTTCTGGGACAGAGCACCTACTGGCCCCACTTCAGGACACAAATCATTTATAGTTTGCTTGTCATCATGATTTGAAACTGAAGCTTTCATGTCCGCTTCCAATTTAGTCTGTCCTGGTTGAATTGGAAGACTCTGAGAAACCATTGGCTGATTTGTTAATGGTTGGGAATGGGACATGAATTCAGCAATATGTTTCAAACTCTTGGTGAATTGTCGGGCAATATCCGGTGGTGGTTCAGAATGCATTGTCTTTGCTTCTGCTTGACCCTGTTGCTTTTGGGAATACAAATTATCTTTATTTCCGTGGGAACTTGTAGTAGAAGCTCCATCTGTTCTGGATTGCTCAGGTCCTAAGCCCCCACTCCTATGAAGTGCATTTCCATGCAGAGAGCGTCGAGGATCACGGGGTTTCATGAGGACTTTTGCCAATTCATCCTACAAGGCCCATATATTAATCCACACGCACAAGATTACTTGAAGAAAACCAAAACATGCTTACAAAACAGAAATGTTCTTTAAAACGGCAACAAAGTTAATTCCTAACTTAAATATTGCAATATATTCACACTATATCAAACAAGCATAATTTCTGCATTCTCAAAACAACATATAAATAGGTTCTCACCATTGGAACTGCTTGAGAAGGAACTTGAAGTGCTGCCATTGATCCCGAGGGTGTTACATTTACTGGGGGGACTGCTCCCATACTTGAACTAGAACTTGGAGGATGCATTGTATTTGTTGAAGTATTGCTAGACTTCTGCTGAGCTTCTGCTACTGATTTCTGTTGTTGTCCCATCTTAAGTATATTTAGCAACATGGTTGGATTCACTGCAATATCTTTCAACAAAGCAGGCAAGGAAGCTGTGGCACTGGGAATTGTCACTGGTACCGGCTCATTTCCATTAACAACCACATTGGGTGTACCACAAGTGGTAATTGGACAACTAGCTCCATTATTCAATTTCTTGTGATTGGATTCTGAAGAGTCTACTAACTGATTTCTGTTCATAATCTGAGGTCCAACCATATCAGTGTCCTCCAACCAGCCGCCACACCCAGATATACTTTTCTCATCACTAACAACCCCTGAATTTTCGAATCCATTCCTTTGCCTTTTTGGTGCAGGACCATCCAAAACAGGCTCCTCCACAGTCTTTTGCTTTCTTGAATTTTTAACACCCCCAACAGGTTCCACTTTCGGTGCATTATGAACCATAGGCACTGGTTGGTGGTGAAGATCCGAAGCATCAGAGTTGGCAAACTGAAGCCTAGGGTCTCTACTCTTTAGAGAAGCTTTCACCACAGGGTTACATTTCACTATTGGATAAGACATAGAATTCACAGATGCAAGATTATTACCAGAAGTCAATCCTTGCACATTGGAATTGTCAGCATGTTGAGAAGAAACAGCTTGTTGGCCCAGAATTGGTGTATTAACCGGCTTTAATTTACCAACAGTGGAAGTGCTAGAAATCTCCCCACTGATGTCACCACTCCCATCGCCAGACTCTTCAGAAGGGGTTGGGCTGGGGAGCCTATCATTCAAAAAAAATGAACTACGACCAAATTTTTGTTGATAGGAAGAAACAGCTCTGAGCACTTCAGTTGCATAATGAGGAATTTTATATTCTTCAGTATCATGAGCAATCTTCACTGCAGCTGACCCTGATGCAACCACACCACCTCCAACGACCAATGCTCCCTGCAAAGGTATGCAAGGTATTGTTTCCCGTGTGGGTGATGGAAGGCTGTCTGCATCATGGCCCTTCTGAAGGTCAAGCAGTGGGAGCAAAACTCCTCTACTTTTATAACCAGACACCCTTGGTTTTAAAACTTCCAGTGGCTTATTGTGCACCAAAGAGTCAACAGGTGAAGGAAACTTATTTTTAAAAGTCAGATCATTGGAAACATTTTTGGCTAAAGCATTGTAGTCCTTCCTATTCACCTCATTTATGGCCTGCATGTCTTTCTCTTTATCACTGACTGTAGCACCCAGAGTCAATACCATGATTTCCACCTGTTAAGAGAACATATTTAAGCTTTCAGAATCTTTAAACAATCTTCCCTATAAACTAACAGATGTAAAATATTTAAGAATTTTCAGTTAGTACCACACCTCTTTTATCTGGTCAGGGGAAAAAATAGGTGGATCGTGGCTCCTTATAATAGAAAGTAGCCTGTGGCAAAAATGGAACAAAAATGATAAACTAAACAATCTGACAGTGCCAGCGAATAAAGAATGTGCATGGTAAAATTGGAACCTTGACAATATGTATTTATTCTGTTCTTTCAAAACATGATTCACGGAGCAAAATACCTGCAAACAAATAACCATTTTCAAAGTGCTACATTCTTTACAACCAGCATCATAAATGAATTAATAATATAAACCAGTATCAAAGCAAGCTTTGAAATGTTGGTGCCCTACAGAATGAACTGATTGAACTGCTGAAAATGCTAGTCGAATGAGGGCATCGCTTGCGGGAACATTATTTTCATTAACCACTTCCTGCAAGCTCTCCAAAGTGTTCTGAAGTTTTGAACAAACTCCTTGGAATGATCTACAACACACAAACCAAGAAAAATCAATTTGCAGAACCCTGAAACATTTGTCAAAAGTTCATCAACAACCACCAATCTACTCCACTTACTTATCAGCATCTACGACATTAATAACACTTTCCAAAGCTTCCCGAATTATGTCCACTTTAACTGATTTCACTTCATCTTTCACCAGTTCAGTATGTTTCTCATCTGATTCAGAATCCAAATCAATCTCGCCTTCCTCCAACTCACCTTCCTCCTTCTCAATCTCATCTCTGCTATCATCACTCTTAACTATCTCAACTTCCTTCTTTTCATCGTTACTAGCGCTGTTAATAGATGCAAGAGACGACGGCGGTGACGATCGTTTCGACGCCTCATCTTGCTCAACATCCATAAAAATCTCATTGAGAGGTTTATTCCGCACCGCCCGAGCCCACGCAAGATTATGCAAACCAGGTCCGTATCCGCGACAAATCGTCGGATACTTATTATATAGATCCGGCATCATCCAAACTTCAGCTGCTCCGTCACCTTTAGGTTTCGATTCTTTAATCACCTTAACTTCTTGTTCAATATTAAAATCCGCTTCACTGATCTCTTCAACCGACGCCGTATCCGAAATTTCACCTTCCTCTGCATCCTTGCCCATCTCCCAACTCAATTTCTCCTCTTAAATCATTCAACAAATATACCAGATCAAGATCAACTCTCGCAGAAACACAAATTCCAACCGATCATTCAACAAATCTCACAGAAAATATACGTGAACCGATTAATTAAGAAATATTCTTTCCTTATGAGTAAAGTTGCGATCTTTGACCAAAAGTTTTACATAAACGAATTTCAATCTCAATTTTAATCTCAAGTTCTTAATTTCAGATTCAGATCTACTTAGATCTGTTTGTATAACAGTTTACTTAGGAGAAAATAGTATATTTTCTCGAGAAAGTAAAAGCAGGGAAAGAAAATAAACACGAACTCGTTAGAACATCAACAATCGACGAGGGGAGATGAAGGAATGGGATGCGCACGGGAATTTTATAAGGGAGGAGTGAATCTAGTACAATCACTGGATTTTGAATCTGAACCGTACACGTCAGCAATCAGTGAATAGAAAATATTTTAATTTTGGCGGACGTAACCGGAACGTGCAACCCAATCAGGAATTGTTGTGTACTAGTGGGAAACCCGGAAAGGGCGGGAGAGTAATTGCCGAGTCATGAATTAATGGACGGTTGACTTTTGTTCAGGAATCAGCACGGGTGAATCAGGATCGTACAATTTTGTAATGGAGGAGGAAAAGAAAAATGAACTTTAAAACGTATCATTAAGTTGTTTTTTAAATTATAATTATTAATTAATATATAAAAAAATTTATAATTAAATAATATTATCATGTTAATATAATAATATAATATAATTTTTTTAAAAAAAATTTCGTAAAATAATTTTATTATATTTATATATTTAATATAATTAAATTATTAAATTAATAAAATATATAAAAAAAATTTAGGTGGGTCCTCAATTTTCCTTCCTGGCTCTCTTGCAGAAGAATGCAAAATGCATTAGGATAAAGTTTAAACTTTATCTATAATCCGG
>CP135537.1:7524588-7549588 GCA_032402905.1 Khaya senegalensis | reverse complement strand
TTCAGAGATTCGAAAAACGAATCATCTTCTTCTTGATTTTGTCCAAACCTGGATAAGCTTTCTTTGGATTCATATTTGATGATCATGGATTCAACCACCTTGTACAATGAATCAACAGATCTGGGAACTTCCCATTGGTTTGATTCACCATCATTACCCGATGAAGATAATGCATCAATGAATCGATCAACCTCTTCCAAAACCTGAGGAAGACTCAACTCTGCAACGGATGATAACTGGTCAACTTCGTGTGACGATCCATCTTGTTCGCCATCAGTACCCTTGTGTTGGCGGCCTGATTTCGCACCAAGGTTCTCTGATGCATGTCTGCTGTGACCCGCATTACTGTGCTTCTTGTTCTCATGATTTCTCGGAAAACTACTAGAGCTCTCTAAAGCCAGGAATTTCTCCATGGATTCTTTTCGATTCACCTTTCAAGTTTCAGCAAATCATTCTTCAGTTGCGTTCGAATGAGATACACCCAAAGAGTGGACGTCAAGAATCGCAGCGTAAATCATGGAAACTTATTATTATTATTATTATTATTATTTTTTGCGTTAATTAATTAGTATAATTTTGTTGTAGGTGTACAGGCACGGACAATAGATAGAAGGAAGACTGTTGTTCTCGTTTCTGACCATTCGTTTTTCATGACGTGGCAATTGGTGGTTGACCATTGACCCGGCTGTAAAGGGACGTTCCTCTTTGTGCTTCCCACGAACTCTCCATTTCAAGTCTCCGTTACTGTTAAGTCCCCATACATGTTCCCACGCCTGGGTTGCCGCAACCCCTTATGTCCCCAGGCTCAAGCCCAGGTCCAGTAGTCAACTCTCAAGCCCAATAAAGAAAATGGGCCGGGTAAAAAAGTAAGGTCAATCAAGTGGTTTCCTTTTTGTTTCTTGAGCTTTAAATTGAAAATCAAATCAACGTTATTCAACGGTGCACACGTTGCCACGTATAGAATTGAATCATCAGCGCGAAGCGATACACTTTCAAAGTTAAATTAGTAGTTGCCCTGTTTCCATGTGCTACGTTTTATGTTTAATTATTTTAATAAACAACTTAATATTTGTTAATAAATATTAACAAAGTCAATAACAACAACCACACGAAAATAAAATTATAATCCTCTCTCTTTTTTTTTTTGTTAATTTTTTTAAAAAATGATGTTATATTATATAATTAATAATAAATAATTTAAGTTATATTTTAATAAAATTTATAAATTAATTTTATATTTTATAATATAAATTAAAAGTTTATACAGTATAAATCGTTCATTATAAATTATATCATGTATTGATATTTTTAAAAATTAATAAAAATATATTCTAATATTACAAGATATTATTGATAAAGAATGTGTTGCCACTTGAATACCAAAGTGAAAAAAGAGTGTTATTACAATTTTACTGATTATTGTTGTAAGTTTTTGACTTGAAAGAATTAGTTGTATTCGTGCACGTCTTAACATGGAAGAACAAACATATAGGTACAATGTCAACAAGAGGAAACTAAAAAATAAAAAGTAAATGTTACAACTATTCATCTAATTCTTATGAATGGATTGTGTTATTAACAAACATACTGAAATTATATTTTATATTGAAGTACTTTGTATTTGAAACCAGCAGACAAGAAATTTAGGTTTAGTTTAGTGTAGTTAGACTTGGGGAATATAATGATATGGGATCTAACAGAAGTGGTTAACAAATAAAATACAGTGTAATATTGATGTGATTTGGTAAATCCCTTGGAAGAATCTATTAACAAGAAGAGCACGTGTTAGTTCAATAATACAGAAACCTTTTGATCTCTTTCTGCTTTGGTATGAAATCCCAATTTGAGAGGTCTATTTTGCACGATTCGGATCTCCAACTCCATGATTGAAAGCAACCCGTTTGGTTGTTAGTTGAGTTAATTCCTTTTAACCTTTCCAGTAATGGAGTTTGGTTTGCCTATTATAACTGTAAACAACTGACAAATTGTAAGGTATTATTAAGAAGTAATTGCAAGTTGAGTAATGATTGTTCAAACTCAGCCATTGAAAATGAATTTCGATGAAGCTATAATGCTACTAAATTATATCATATTCCATGAATTACATTAGTATTTTAAGACATAAAAAGCCAAGGCAATTGTCGTGCCGGGTACGATGACGAAATGAACGGACCAAACGCATGGAAGCCGAAACCATTGAAGCACTGTCGTCTTGTGTGATCCGCCAGTCCCGCCAATGGACACGTACGCGATTTTCTTTTTTGAACAACATTATTATCGTGAAAAAGTATCAGTGGGCAGTGAATACTCGTGTGGTTTACTCTGATTGGATAAAAAAAAA
This sequence comes from Khaya senegalensis, assembly GCA_032402905.1. Lineage (NCBI taxonomy): Eukaryota > Viridiplantae > Streptophyta > Magnoliopsida > Sapindales > Meliaceae > Khaya > Khaya senegalensis. Next base: position 7,547,247 of record CP135537.1, on the reverse strand, counting down.
TAGATGAAAAAGCTTGAAATTTGAGAAAATATAGGGAGGAAAGAGTTTCTGTTTGTATTAATATGGTCAAACTTGGAAGAGACAGAGGCAAGATATTGTTATAGAGGCATTGAATGTAGACGGTAGTGTTAATGAAGCCGAAGATAAAAGCCGGCTCTGTTTCACTTGCAAATCTCTCGCGTTCTCTGTTGTTTCTCTCTTTGTACAACTAATATCAGCTTAAAGGTTTTTCTTTCTTCTGTTTTTTTATTTTGCTTCCGTTCATTGTTTTGTTCTCAATTTTTGTGTGGACAGTGAATTTAATCGATACCCAGACGGGATTTTTGTATTGGCCTATGAATCGTTGATACTGGGTGCCAAAAAAAAATCTGTTTTTTAAGTCTGCTGAAGACAAGGATTTGAAAGGTTTGATTTTTTTGTTGTTGGTTTGATTCGGGAAAATGGGTTGTTTTCCTTGCTTTGATTCGAGGAAAGAGGAGAGGTTGAATCCAGAGAAAGAATCTGATGATCGAAAGCTAAGTCAACATGCTGTCTCTAATAACATTTCCAGGTTGCCTTCTGGTTAGTTTTGTTCATTTGTGTTTTTTTTCTTTTGTTTTGATAATTTAGTCTTTTGCTGTTATGATATTTTGGGGACTGAAATAGATTGATCTGATCTGAGTGTCTGATTTGTAACTGATCGTGAGAAGAAATAGATGTTCCTTTGTTTTATTCGATTCATTTGTTTATTCTGTATACTACCGCATCACTAATCATGTGTACTAGTTCATTTGTTCTTTCAATTGGGAATTTAGAGCTTTAGATTATGGGCCGTGTTAACTCCCCGAGGTATTGATAATTGAGATCTCACAAAGAATTTGATCACTTGAGTTGATCTGATCGGTTGGAATTTTTAGTATGATTGAAGGACTAATATTATTTGTTTCTAGTCTAATCCTGCTAGTGAGAAAATATCATTCTTTTTTTCATGTAAAATCATCTTTAAGTAACTATGAGTAGAAAAATGATAGTGAAAATTCCATCATCATCACTTTATGAATTAGGTCATGATCTTATTGGGATTAATGTAATCAGTTTTCTTGGTGTTACTGGTGGCGGAATTTGTGTTCTTAGCCTTTCAGAATTTAAGGGGCCTAATTGTGGCCTGAGATTGTTTAGTGGCAATAAGATGACAATTATGGGTCTGTTATTCTTTGTTTTGATGGAATTTGTAGGTAGGGACAGAATAAGATCAAGAAGCAATGGAGGGTCCAAAAGGGAACTGCCAATTCCCAAGGATGGGCCTGGTGGTAATATTGCTGCTCAAACATTTACTTTCCGTGAGCTTGCAGCTGCAACAAAAAATTTTAGACCAGAGTGTTTCATAGGGGAAGGAGGATTTGGACGTGTGTACAAGGGACAACTTGAGAGCACTGGTCAGGTAAATTCTTCTAATGTTTGCTTTATTTCATCGTTGAAACTTCTCATTTGGATGTTAGAAGCAAAATAAACAATCTCGGAATCATGGCTACCCAATACAGTGATGGGCATAGATGGAGTTCCTGAAATTGAACTATTTATGATGATTGTTGCAAATTGAGGAAATGCTCGGGGAGAGGAATGGATCCTCATAATTTTTCCTTAACTAGTGAGAAAATTAATGAATTTTGCATTGTCATTCATTATAGCTTTTTGTCCGAACAAAAATTGAGAAAAGATTACCGAATGACAATGTTTCACAGTTTCTGAATTGTGCAACAGTAAGCATCTCTGATGTTGTTTTGGATTTCATCATCTTAATTTTTGAATTGTATAATTCTTGATCCCATTCCTAAGAATCTATTATTAATCCTTTACATGGCTACTATTGTCTCTTGACATAGTCAACTTCTTTGGAGAAGAGAGCATCATTATCTATCTTTCTGTTAAAAATGTAAAGTGAGAGAAATAGAAGCTTCAAATTTCTGTAACATGCCTCGGTGGTTTCTGCAGCTTCTGTTTTTCATTTGAAAATTTTTTTTTTTCTTATAGCTATATTTTTTCCTTCTGCAGATTGTTGCTGTCAAACAATTGGATAGAAATGGCCTTCAGGGTAACAGGGAATTCCTGGTGGAGGTCCTCATGCTCAGCCTTCTTCATCACCCTAACCTTGTGAACTTGATTGGATATTGTGCTGATGGGGAACAGCGGCTTCTTGTTTATGAATTTATGCCTTTGGGATCCTTGGAAGATCACCTTCATGGTAAGCCTAATTTTATTGCCTTTCATTAATTATTGTGTCAATTACACCCAACACTGGTGAATTGCCATAGCTCCTATCAGAGGTTCATGACATTTAAACACTGTCAAACTGTGTGAGTAATTTAGTACTGCTTTATGGCATAAATAAATATTTATTTATTTTTTTACTATAATTTATATCTTTGGTTTTGGAAGTCCTACAAGTAGCCCATTTGAGTAGTTTAGGGAATATAATGGAAGAGAGTGAAAAGAGAAGAGGTGACTTGATGCTGGAGATAGGAAAGGACCATGGTTGACTAAACAGGATATCAGCAGACTTAAGTAGAAGAGATTAACATCCCATGCTCGGTAATGACTTGTCGCAAATTTCCTGCATAGTAAGACTATGTTGCCAAGAACAAAGGATTGAGAAATGACTTCATTAATAACTTGTTATTATTACATTGTAAAAATTCTCTGTCTTGGTTAGAACACTCAGTTATTGGTAGAACACCTGAAGCATGTGTTTTTACTTCCTGTAGTCTGTTTGTAATGTTCTGAAATATTTTTTAATGGCACCGCACCTCAAATCAAGAATTTAAGAGAATTCCCTTTCAATGCAGAGAGATGATTGCGTGGCTGTTCATAACTAGAAAATTAGCTATTGTGAGAAATTCTTTTTTATTTCTTGTAAGCTCTAGCTAAATTTTCAGTTACTTAATGTGTTCTTTGGATATGAATTCTTTTAAGCTGTTAACTGTAGATGCTCTCTATATTCTGTAGTTTGAATATAACATAGAATTCTGCCTTTAGATAATAGTAGAGTCATTGATGGATATAGGTGTTTGTAAAAGTAAGTTCAGATATGGGTTTTAAGTAGCATGAAGTTGGACAATGAGCTATTGCTAATGATGAAAGAATGGGTGACATTGCCAAATTGGAACACAGATAACTAAATAATGAATTGCTGCCAATGGTTTAATAGGATGGTTTCTGCTGTTGATCACTTGTGTGCTGCCTGATGCCAGAAGCTTTGATTCTTTTAGCTTCATGCTTCAAGAATATTTTTGTGTGATATCACAAGTGTCCAAAAGCAAAAAGAAAATCCCTTACAGTATTTTCAATATCATTATTTTCTAGGGAGGTGGACCAAGTTATTGTGCACAGATGTAGCAATGAGTTACTTTTGCATCATGGAACATATATTTTTATTTTTGGCCCTTTAACTTAGACAGGTTGCATAATTCTGGTAACATAATTGATAAAATTGTTGATTGAACCTGTGCAGATCTTCCACCCGACAAGGAACCCCTTGATTGGAACACAAGAATGAAGATAGCTGCTGGTGCAGCCAAAGGTTTGGAGTACCTTCACGATAAAGCAAACCCCCCAGTTATTTATAGGGATTTTAAATCCTCCAACATATTGCTGGAAGAAGGATTTCACCCAAAGCTTTCTGATTTTGGGCTTGCAAAGCTTGGTCCAGTTGGAGACAAGTCGCATGTTTCCACCAGGGTTATGGGTACATATGGTTATTGTGCTCCTGAATATGCCATGACTGGACAATTGACAGTGAAATCCGACGTCTATAGTTTTGGGGTAGTCTTTTTAGAGCTGATTACCGGACGAAAAGCCATTGACAGCACCCGACCCCATGGAGAACAGAACCTTGTCACATGGGTAATGCATTTGAAATCATTTCTAGTGTAGTTACCTTACCTATCTGCTTTTTTAGTAATATGACTGTTATTCTAATGATTGAGTGCTGTTGGTGATTTTATGCATATACAGTCGCGTCCGCTGTTCAATGATTCTAGGAAATTTTCAAAATTAGCTGATCCACTGCTCCAGGGGCGGTTTCCCATGAGAGGTCTCTACCGAGCTCTAGCAGTGGCATCAATGTGCATACAAGAACAGGCTGCCTCTCGTCCTCTAATTGCAGATGTTGTCAATGCCCTCTCTTATTTGGCAAACCAGGCTTATGACCCTAATACAGCTGCGCAAGGACATAGAAGTGCTGGAGATAAGGATGAAAGAAGATGCAGAGACGGTGTGAGGATATTAAAGAACGAAGAGGGGGGAGGATCCGGACGCAGGTGGGACTCGGAAGGGTCTGAAAAGGAGGACTCCCCAAGAGAAACTGCTCGGATGTTGAATAGGGATTTAGAAAGAGAGAGAGCTGTTGCTGAGGCCAAGATGTGGGGAGAGAATTTGAGAGAAAAAAGACGACAAAGTGCCCAAGGAAGTTTTGATGGCACTAACGGATAGTACCCTGGTATAAGATTCCGGGCACCATTTTCCCCCTTGGTTCTCTTCTAGCTTTCTCGTCACACAAGGTGAAGAAACAATGGAAGCTTGAACTTGAGTTAGAACCCATGTGTTTTTAAACTTTTTTCATCTGTTTATCATTTTTATTTTGCTTTCATTGGAAATAGAAGAAAAAGAAGAAGAAGATGATGATGATTAAGAAAAACAGCAAAACAAAATGGACAAAGTGTGCATTATATATGTGGTAGAAGAGCAGCCGAAGTAGAACAAGACGTCTTTAAGAAATTTTGAGAGTAAACACGTCTTTCTCGTGTACTAGCAGGATTCGCTTCATCGGAACATTTCTGTTGTTTCTTGTAGTCTTCTTCAATACAGTTTACAAACTAATTGACGTAATTTTATCATCCCATTGACGTCTTACTCTTTCTTCTCTGCATGCACTTAACTTTAAAAGACGTACGTATTCAATTTCTTCAGAGAGTTTAGCTCTCACTTCTCCATTGTCGTCATGATGACTGCTAAATACTGCTTGATATATTAAATGCATGAAAAGATTTACTCCTTTTTACTTCTTATCTATGAATTCTATCTTCAAATTATTGCTTTCTGATCTTCTCTTTAGCATGATTGATGAGCTCCGCTCGATATTTTGTTTTACTTGTTAGGTTGCCTGGCAGGCCACTTGGTGGCTTTATCTTCCTTGGCATCCAAACAACACTGTCACTTTCTTCTTTCCAAAGGCTGAATTTCATATCATTTCTCAGGTTTATAATGCGAATGGAAGCACTGGGGCGAAGCTGTACTTGGCACACAACGAGTGGGAAATCATTTACCCCTTGCTGAACATTAAAGACAATCAAAATGGACCGTCCTTGATATGGCCCCATAACATATTTTCAGTGGAGTGCCTCCGACCACACATCTGATTTTCCAGGTGGACGTTTCGTTCAATTTCTAGTCAATCGGTTGATGGGCCACGTGGCTGACACCAGCCCGAGAAAGGTGAAGAATGTTATGAACTCCGCGTTTCACAATCCACGTGCATGCCCTCAGCAATCTTTAATCAAATTTCAAAGACGAATCCCCGTTCTACTGTTATTGAAAGAATTGAAAGACACTTTAGAGTCGTGTTTCTATGACCAAAGAGCTCTATTAATTGGAAACTCAATAACTTACAATGGTGCAAACTCGGACAATTACCCCACGTTTACATTACAAAGGTTATTAGAAAACAACAGCAAAGTATGAGCATCTATGCGTTGTTTTGGATTCTTACATGCTCCTGACAAGAGCTTTCAAATTAACAAGAAGGGCAGAAGTCGATTTCGGTATCAGAAGGCAAGAAGCACTTTCTGTTATTGAGTACATGTGAATCAAACAGGGCATTCATTTTGCTGAAGCCCGCCTTCACTTGAAGCTTCTAATCTTTTCTGATGATCTTTTTGGGGCTCCTGATCTGTTTGTTGATCATGCTCTTTAGCATCTTCTTTAACGTCTTGTTTTACATCTTCCTTTACTTCGTCGCCCTCGGCATAACGTTGGATATCAACTGGGTACACTTCGGAAGCTCCCAACGTGCCGAGTATGACGATGTTCTTTAATGGTTCCGGCAGCTTTTTCTCCTCCGTAACTTCGTTGAAGTTCTTGTAAATCGAGTACAGTAGCATTTGAAGTAATCCTAAGATGAACCCCACGATGTTCGGGAGCTGTATATAAATTAAACACAGATTGCCTTGAGTGACGTGCAATAAATAAAGAAAGAGTAGTGCCAAAATTACCAATGGAGAAATCAATAAAGCTTACAGCGATGCATATGTCTTTCAGGAAAAGACCGTAAGCGAACCACATAATTGCATTCAGTGTCAGGAAAAATGACAGGTTGAACGGCATGAACTCAACACTCTTTGTCCGGATAACTTGTGCCTGAAAAGAATTATAAACCGACTGATTAATAAATTATAATACAAATCAAAGAAACTGTAGCAATAAGGACACGTCAAAAAGTGTCTATTTAAATAAAGCAAGCGTTAGATAATATGCTTACCAAAATGCTTAAAGGTGCTGCGAATACGCTTACAGAAAAGGCAACACAAATCCAACCAAGAACTTGGATCCGAATTGAACCGTGAAAGAGGAAGTGTGTAAATAGAAGGATCAGTGAAAACCCACCAACGTTCATTGAAACAAATAGTTTGAGAGTTGATTTCTGCAGCAAAAACATCTTTATTAATACACATAAATAGAAACCTAGCAACTTTTGTCAATGGTAATTGATTAATACTTACCCTGCCGTCTTTTGTTGCATAAATTATGTACATGATGATGTAGACAGTCTCAATAAGACATCCAAAAGAGTTGATGGTGATGAGGAGGAAAGCATTTCCTTTGAGCAATGCGTAGTAGAACCACAGCATGGAGCTGAACAATGCGACGAGGTAAGGCAAAGATTGGAAACTCTCGGTTGATTTCTTTCGGTAAATTCGATAAAATGTTATCCTGCATAATGAATTTAAGTTTTATTTTTTCTCTTCTTGTTCATAACTTATGAAACTTTCTTTTCTGTTTGAAGGATTAATGAAGATAAAGTTACTTACACTGGTGCGAGGTACACAAGGATGGAGACAATGTTACCTGTTATCGATCAGACAGGGAGAGATTAGTTGATGAGTTTGTCTATTTAATGGTAAAATAAGTAAAGAAAATCAACCCCATGTGCATGATTGAACTGAATTTAATCGAGAAACATTCGTGAAGGTTTAGATTAATACTTCATGAGAATTATTCATATTACGGGGAAGGTTAGTCATCATTTAGATGACTGCCACATAGAATGGGTAAAATAATATTGGGTCTGCAAGTACTTAACCGCAATGCACACCAACTTATCAGTAATGAAAATCCAGTCATCCCCACAAAGAAGAAGAAGAAGAACAAGAACAAGAACAAGATTGTAGAACATAAGCCACTCTAAAACTAGATAGTTGAGTGAAGAAGAGCTGATGTTTGGCTCAGTTTTTGCCATTTTCAGAAAGATAAAACTTAAGAAAATGAGCAGAAATGGAAGGTAAAAAGCAAGCACACATTTTGTATGCTTTACCTAAGACGCCAAATGCAACTCCCCATTGATGGTGGTTGAACATTACAGCCATGATTTTCCTCAACAAACACAAAGAAAGAGGGCCTCAGATGAAACCCAAGCTCTTTCTCCCTTCTCTCGAAAAGAAAACCTGAAGGCTCTCAATCACACATGCAGAAGCAAACAAGAATGGTTGAAATAGCTTTGCAGAGCTGCCTTTATATATAGAAATTATGGACGCACAATGCAAGTGAGTAATGCGTATAGAACTCATCATTCTGGTTGCATGACAAATGGAGCATTAGTAGGTAGCATTGCATAAAATCATACACCTATACTCCAATTCCAGCCCCACCTGCCTCCCTACTCGCGTGTCACGTTTTCCAACCACATGCCGCATGAAGCCGCCAAGTGTCCCCGAATTTACTATTAAAGAATTTCACAATTATATCACATTATTATATTAATATAATTAAATTATTAAATTATAAAATTTTATTTTTATTAATTAATAATTAATAATTAAATTATAATTATTAATTAGTACAAATAAAAATTTATAATTTAATAATAATATATTTTTCGAACTAAGGCTTGTTCATGTCTCAAGAATTATTGATTTCAAGTCGATATAATTTGACGAGGAGGTGCACGCGCCAGGAAAAGCGAGTAACGTAATTGAACGAAAGAGTTGTAGGATTTTTCTGTTATCGAGAGGCCGCAATGCTGTCCAGGGTAAAGCTGCGATTCACGTGACCTCAGAACATACGTACCTTCCTTTTTAGCCGTTTCTCTTCTCTTATAATACAAGGATGAATTGATTTTCTGAAGTCCCAAGAACGAAACACGCCATGCGGCGTCAGCCCTACAATGAGTCTTCCTGTTCTGTTGTTTTTGGCTTGTTTGATAGTGCCTTTGCATGCAAAGGTTTCGTGTGAGAGATGTGATCATCAGTTAAAAAGAGTAAATAAATACGGACAAATTACATGACCCATCATGCAATTATGACGTTGTTAGTCTTCCTTGTTCTTATTCTCTGAATGGTTATTGTTTCGGATTGCTAGGTGGAGACTACAGATTTTGCCAGATGATCTCGATTGTTAGGATTTCCTTCTTTTCTGAATTGTGATTGTGTTGGGTTTCCTTCTGTACATCAATAATATTATAGCATGATCAAGCATGATGTATTACCCCTCGAATGATATGATCGTATTTCTATCTTATGCAAAAGATAATACAGCAGAGTTAGCCTAAACCCTATTCATATTTAAGGTGAAAGTTTCTTTATCGGCTTATCATGATATAAATGATTAGATAAAGTGATTGCTTAAAATAAAATATGTAAATTTTGTCTACTTTGATTTGACTCCAAGATGTAATTATATAAAGGTGATTAATCATTCAAACGTAGTGACGATATATATATATATATATATATGGACTATCACCATCGGTTTTAAGATAATTATAGGGAGATTAATGGGTTAAATTAAAGTAGAGATATGGCTAATTAATCCACATGAGGCTTGCGTTTATTGAACGAAGAACTTATGGCTCCTACCAGAAATGGGATTGGAAAGAATCAATTACCTGTATCTCCATGAAAGATACTGCTTCGCAATTATATGAATATGGATTGATCGACATTTATTCATGCATATCATTAGGAGTGATATCAAGCGTCAGCTGGAAGATGCGACGCGTGTCAACATTTGTTGCGTTGATTTGAAGACATCCCCTATCATTGAGGCGATATTCTACTTCTACCCGGCAGTTCGGATCAGAGCAAGAGCAATAGTAGCGCTACAGTCTACAGGCGATCCATCGAACAACTACCATTAAAATGAAAGTAAAAAAGACAATTCAATATTCGATTAGTGGCTACAATATCTTAGTGTCCCTCAATTCTCTTTTCAGCCAGTTCACCTTTTCATCGTTGAGATGATGATAAGGTGGTGGGGTGAATACGACAACGACGAGAAATCCTCAGCATTATAGAAAGAAAGAAAGAAAGAAAGAAAGAGCAACTTGTTGTACTACAACGTTTAAAAACATGCCAGGCAAAGTAAACATGCAGAGATCCTGTGTTAATCATTGAAAAGTTTTCCATGATATGAGCCAATACTAAACTTACAGGCATCGAAATGGTCTAATTACGTGCAAGGTGGAGGTCTTAACATGGGCTTAACTTGTGCAAATTACGAATGCAATTCGTCCATGGCACACTATTCGTTCTTTGGTTGTAAATAATTAATTGATCGATTAGGATTATCGAAGAAATGGGATTGTGATTGAAGTGAAAGGTCTACCCCAATCATCAATCTGGACAACTTCCGTACACAACTCTCCTCTTCAATCATTTCCTAGTGATAAGCTTCTGATTCACCACACTGTAGAATAATGTAGAAATATCTACTGTTGTGAGAGTTAGGCAAAATGGTTCTATGGTGTAGTGGTTAGCACTCTGGACTTTGAATCCAGCGACCTGGGTTCGACTCCCGGTAGGACCTTTTTTACAGTTAATGTTTTAAGGAATTTTCTTATTTTCTGCTAGACTTCAACTTTCTTTCGGTTTCCTTCGATTTTCTTCCAAACCAAACAGATGGGGGAGGTGGGTTACAGAACATTGAAAATCGTTGAAAAAATTCCAAATTCTCGAGTCATATATGTCTATCTAAACCGTCCATCACAGCGGAACGCACTATCACACGACTTCTTTTCTGAATTCCCCAAGGCCTTATCTTCACTCGACCAAAACCCTGAGGTCAACGTTATCGTCCTCGCCGGCGCTGGTGACCATTTCTGCGCAGGAATCGACCTAAAAACACTGGGTTCCATCACTGATTACTCCTCTTCCGCGGACCGTGGCCGCTCTTCCGAGCGGCTGCGGAGACATATCAAGTTCTTGCAGCAAGCGAACACTGCCATCGAGCTGTGCCGGAAACCAGTGATCGCGTGTATCCACGGGGCGTGTATCGGGGCCGGTGTTGATATTGTCACTGCGTGTGATATTCGCTTTTGCACAAAAGACGCTTTTTTTTCTGTCAAAGAGGTCGACTTGGCAATCACGGCGGATGTTGGGACTTTACAGAGGTTGCCCGCCATTGTCGGGTTTGGTAACGCGATGGAGTTGGCATTGACGGGTCGTAGGTTTTCCGGTTCGGAGGCTAAGGTTTTGGGTCTGGTTTCTCGAGTTTTCGGGTCCAAGGAAGAATTGGATGAATCTGTGAGAATTATTGCAGAGGGTAAGTTGTTAGTTTGCTCTCGCTTATTTTTCATAGTTCTAATTCTCAAAATTAAATTCCATAACATGTCTTAGACCATGAATAATTACCATCAACTGCCGCGAAGTGTGTCCAGGATTATGCTTTCTGATACAATTTCTTTATGCTATTATCCTTGAATTTAACATAGCAACCGAATATTGATGTAGAAAATTTTCTATGTTGCTGGAATGAGGTTGAGCTTCTTGTGCTATTAGTACTGTAAGATCCATACAGCTTGGGTAGGAGTCAGGCCTATGACTTATAAGTTCACTAACTTCCTTAATTCGTACGCGACCATTTGAGTGGGCCAAGAACGGGTCTCATGTTAAGAACAAAATTTTAAGGCATCACATTTATGGATTATTAAAGAGGATAATATTGTATTAGTTAGGGCGAGCCATTACAAGTTTTGAAATGAATTTAGTTGAATAGAGATGTGATTGGAGCCAGAAAAATTAAGAACAGTCTAGAGCAACATAACTTCAGTGACTATATGGTAAACCAAATGGAAATGAAATGAGAAGATTAGGATAAAATCAAATGGTGAAATCAATAGACCTAGAAGATTAGCATCAGTTAAACTGTATGTGTATTTAAATGGTCTTTTAACCTCTTTTTATGAGCATTGGGTTTGCTAACTTTGGTATTTTCTGTGTCCTTAAGTTGTTCTCCTGGAAAACCATGTTGAATTCTGGACTTGTATTGGGCATTTGCTTTCAATTGTTAGTGCTAGAACTGTATTAGCATCAATCATAATCAAGCTTGCCTAGCATTTAGCTCATAATATTAGCCAGAATCAAACGAAATGAGGATCTTTATGATGATTGAATTAGAAAAGAAATAACATCATTGAATAATTGTTGAGAAAAAGACCATTCATTCCACTGATCATGAATAGAATCCAGTGGACTGATTTTTACTTTCCGTGATATCTCAGAATGTGTGGTTAGCATATTGCTTCTATCATGCTATCTACATCAACTACCATTATTAGAATTCCTTACTCTTTTCACTGGTCAATTTCAAGTTGTCAATTTGTCCTAAGAGACTGGTTTGTGGTAGGAATTGCTGCAAAGTCACCTCTTGCTGTCACTGGGACAAAAACGGTATTACTAAGAAGCCGAGACCTGACTTTGGATCAAGGGTTGGATTACGTTGCGACTTGGAACTCTGGTATGCTTTTATCCGATGACTTAACGGAGGCAGTGTCTGCACAAATCCAGAAAAGAAAAGCTGTTTTTGCAAAGCTCTGATGGTGCATGCTGCATGCATGATTTGTTTGCAGTATTGTTGATTTTCTTTCCTTAGCAAACTTGTTCTGCCCTTTCTTCACGTTGGGACAGGGCCAAAATGTAATAATGTCACTGCTTTTGTAACTATCAATTGCTTTATACAAGAACTATAATTTTCTCTGTTACTACCTGTTAACGTGTGGAGCATTTTTCAAAGGATATGCAGCGGGATCTGCCTCCTTTGTTTCACAATTTCCTAGCCCATTGGGCCGCTGCTTTAGCAATTGCTAGGTCAGCCACCTGCTAATCTGTAGGAGTAGAGGCTCTAATGCAGGCAAAGAGAGAGCAGCGTGTGGCAGACACAAACTTCATCGTTTTGTTGTGTCGTGGACCTCAAAGCTATTGCTTTCCACCTTCCATTCTTGTCACTTTTACCTCCGAATTGTTCTCCGTTGGCTTAAAAGAGCATGAACTGTTAATAAAATAAACCCACGTAATACTTGTGAACCAGCTGTTTTCCTTTACAAGACGACTATTAGGAAAGATTTCTACCCCCTATCACGAAAGTGAACTTCTTAAATTTGGACCGTCGCTGATGTCCAATGATCACTCCATGCACCAACCCCCTTTTTTTAGCCTTTCCTTGTCTCTTATGGCATGCGTTCTGCATTTGTCCTCCGCTGACATATTTAGTTCTGCTCATCAAAATCTAGACCACTGCTTTTGCAGAAAAGGAAAGAAGGATTACATGTCAAGCCAAAGAAAATAGATTCCATTACTCCCAAACTTCGCAAATGACGTCAAGAATTGGAGTGAAGTTTTGAAGTTCTTTTCTGGAATCGACTAGCATAAACACGAATAAATGGCAGACATGGTAGATAAGTTTTACTTTTTGTTTGCGTTCTTATCTTCTTCTTAGCTGCTAATTATGCACGTCGCCAGCTTCCACGCAGGCAAAACATGTGACCGATAATCTCTCGTGTTGCTTTTACAAAAATTAGGGTCTGAACTCTGGTTAATTCTATACAATTGTCCTGCAGTTTCTACTGTATGTACCTATATACGCACTAAGCATTAGATACTGGTGTCCTTTTTCCTGTGTATTACGTTCTAACCATGCTCGCTGTTCTTCAAAAAAAATAAAAAATGGCTCTTAAAGTTATTCATGTCTATGACGTTACAAATCTTGAACAAATCCCCGAAAAAGTGACGTTGAATCTCCGTTCACCCCACTTCTGTACAGGTCTGGTTTAACTCGTCTGATCAAAGAGAATGCAATTCTCTTTGTCAATGCAGCCACTAGTTTCCTTCTGAACTTCATTGAATTCAAAGTTCCGGTCAGCTTATATGTACCTTCTCTTATTTCTCCCCCCAATTTTCCTCAGGAGGTGAAGAAGAGAGCATCTTTGCTCAGGAGGATGGGAAGACGAGGAAATTTCATTCTTACTAAAGCTTATAACAGAACTTTTACAACATTAAAAGCTAAGCTAGAAATTAACACTTTCAAACTCCCCGAAACATGAAGAACATCCAGTGTACTGCAAGTTCCCTTGTGTACATGCTTTCTAGTGTTAGGAGAAGTTTCAAGGGTTGTAATTTTCGACAAAGGAAAAGTAATACAATAATGATATCGTTCAGTAATATTTTGGGTAGTTATGATTGATTCATCACGTTTATTGGCACTGCATCGAATGCCACAGATAATAATGCATCAGAGATTTATCCTGGTGAAGGATAACCAACCATTGGAAATGGATATATATAAATTATGACGCAAATGCTTCCACAATTTGGGCCAGTTAGGATTTGAAGATGAGTATGGCAATGATGAACAGCAGAATGAACTCTGTTTCTTTTCTGAAAATATTACAGCTTTGATGTCTAAACAAATAACATGATGAATTTATATGCGTCTGGGAAGAGGACCTAATTTGCCCTAACAAAGAAAACAACAAAAATGTACAATCCAGATCATCATAATATCAGCTACAAAATCGAATTCCATTGCCTTTCTGCTGGTTGTCCTTGATTCTTCGTACGATGTAACTTCCTCCTCCTCCTCGTCTTCATTTTGAATTCCAGTTATTTGTCTTTGGGCTGAGCCCGATATTTACTTCACAAAGCCTCATGTTGCTTAACTTCTCGTTGAGCCTAGGACCATTAAATTAAACTGGGCCAAGTTATAATTACAGTACCGACACCAACAACTACTTAACATCAGTGTTGTGGTTGTGCCCGAAAGATTTTCCTCTTGTCATGATCGGTGTGGGACGGATTTTCCTGTGTCTTATTTTAATTTGTTAAACAGTTAGCAAAAACAATGGCATACAAAGAAAAGAACTACAGAGACAGTAAGTGGGTAGAACTAATTAGTGTTGTGAGTAAGATCTGCTGTGCTTTTTCAACAGCAAAAGCACTACAATAAAGTGCTTTCTTGTGCACGCACATAAAATAAAATAAGTAGGAATAAAGTTAAAAAGAAGATGGCGTTGGCAATGACATAATTGCTTCCAGGACTGCAATTTGTACCTTGTAAGTTTCGAAGAACTGTAGTTTACAACGTCAAGCTACTAGGCCAGTTGTTAGCTAGCTCACATATTCCAAGACACTTCGCCTCTTTCCCTCTTCCTTTAATGAAGCTTCTGCGACGTACGGCTTTTCATTTGAGATTCCAACCTCAGAAAGCAACATTTTTTCACTCTCTGTAGTCAGAAACTGCTTGAGCTTGAAAGTGCTTTTGCACACGACACCGCAACAAGTAGGAATTGTTTATACATACAGTACTTACGTACAATACAACCGTCAAATTACCCAGCATAACGTCCGAATGTATCATCATTGCTTTAATATTACTGCTTGAAAAAGTAACCAGCTAAATAATTAACTGTACTATTTAGCTACGAAAAAGGGTTCGTATCTGAAGACAAAATACCAATAATTAGTCAATTAATTAAGCTTCCTAATCCGGTGATTAGCAGCAAGTTGCTGGGTTACATCCGACAGTTGCCAAACTGACTGGAACCCATTGTCGCAGCTCTTGCGGGCACGGGTCTGCTTCGGGATTGCGTGGTAAAGTGGTTCAGGTTATGCAATAAAAGAGCAATAGCTACATTAATCTGTGGTCTTTAGTCCAACTTTCAATGATGTTTCTGTCTTACCTGTAACTGAAGAAAGGCAGGCAGCAATGTATAGAAATTTACCTCTGCTGTCTTTCTTTCTTTCTCCTTTTCTCTCATTGGGGTTGACATATTTTGCTTGAATTTGAAGAAACTGGGCTCAAATTTCTCCATGAAAAAAGCATATGTCTTCTGAAAGGCATCTGCATCATTAAATAACATATGGGTCAACTTTGAAATCTATTGTCACTTTTGAAATTTCTGCATCCCACCTCTTGTTCTAGAAATTCCTTCCCAATTGGATATTGCCTTTGCTTTACTTGTTCATGTACCATATAATAATAATAATAATAATAATAATACAAGCCTGGTATGGATTCATGCATTGATGTACATATGTGTGTATTCAATTCAAATATTTATATTACATGATTGCTTGTGGGCAATATTTTACTGAATAAATCAATTTGTTTATGTATATTTCATGGGACAAGATGAGATCAACTTATGACTTCCATTATTTTTCAATAATCTACACAAAACCCAGTTCGGAATATGAATTGTATACATCAAAATCATTGTCACATTGACGAAGGAACCACTTTAAAACATGGCACATGATGCCCAGGAAGAAAATAGGGCATATAATACATTAATGATTGAAATAAAGGACTAAGCACTATTCCAACATCACTTTACTATTCACCAATGGAAGCTCTTTTAGCTTCATAATTAAATGTAAAAGATTGCCTAATCATGTTCTTGTAGGTGTTAAAGACAAAGCCCCCTAATCAAGAATGCCCACAAATTACTCACTAAGTGATGATTTGATATATAACTTGTGTTGTCTTGTTTTCTTTTCCCCTAATTAACCATGCAAAATAAGCATAAACCCTTGTCTAATCCTTGAAGATACTCTAATTTCCAAGCTTTCTTTCTCTTGAGTGTGATTCAATTCCATGGAATTTCAAATGCTTCTAAGAAGGGAAATCTCAAAAAAGGGCATAACCCAATAGAAATTACCAAAATAAGCCATAAAAGAAAAAGAAAAAAGAAAATAATGATTATTATTATTAGAAGCACAAAGACAATTTCCACTACACAACATATTTTACTCAAAGCACTAATAATTGCAGCCTTCGACGCTTCTTTCTTTACTCCTTCAAACCTTTTTCTACACCCACACGCAAACTCCTTTTGACTCTTGAGATAAATTAAAATTAATTAAATTAAATTAAATTAAAGAAAAGAAATCAAAGCCGCAATTTGGACTTTTTGCCTTCGCTTTCTGTATTTCATATTCTCTAGTGGGCGTGGGATGAGACGAGAGCATGTGCTTGTGGGAATCACGTCTTCTTAACAAATTATTTATTTTTATTTTCAATTTAGTCCTCGTAATTTCTTTAAATTGCGGAAAAGGAGTTTCCCATCGCCCTACGGAATCGAGCTTTTTCTTTCAGTTGTCAATGTTTGAGGCTCCCAGCCGGTTTAACTAAATCTCAACTGTCCCACGTTACCTCCACTTCACTTTCTGTCCCTTAACTACCCCCGCCATATGTGTGAAATCACTGTTTTGCCACCGGGGTCAAATCGCCCAGTCAATTAATTTAATATCACGGGATTTTTTTTTTTGTTCGATTTACGAAAGCCGAATTAAAGTTTTGTAAGGGCATATTCGTCTTTTCGGGAAGGAGATGATTGCAAGACGATTTCTCCGAAAATTTTCCATCTGGTCCAAAATAGCGAGACAAGGAGATTGAGGAAATCTTGAGATGGGGCATCGTTTGAGGGTGGCATTTTTGTCAGTTACCCTGAATCCGACGTGGGTGCCCGTCGTTTTGGAGGCAAGTAGGTCCGTTTATCTTTTTATTCTCTCACCCACTTCCACTGAAATGTCATAAATACCCTCAAGAGTCTCGGATGAGTTGTCAATTTCACGGACACCCCCTCGACCGTCTCTCAATTTCCTAGTCCATACGAAATAATTAATTTAGGTTAGCACATGCGTGTACCCTTAAATGTAATTAACTAATTATTCCCCTAATATTCTTCCATATTAATTATTACAATAATATCTTCAAAAATATCATTTTAAGTTAAGATTGTATTGTTGTTGTAGTCATTCGATTGAAGTTTACCATGTTATTAAAATTTAAGTACAATAAGTAGTACCATAAATAACATTTTATTGATACTAAAAGGATTTACATATTGGTTCGAGTAAATTCGATATGATATAATAACTTCTAAGTGCAAGAATGTTATTATATAAAATGAATAAACCTCTTACATGTTTTGCCTTTTTTGTTTAAACAAAAGTATCATTTGATAGTTGAATATAAAATAAAATAATATCAATTATATATTAAAAGTAGTGTCAAAATATTTTAAAAAAATGATATCTAATATCACAAGTTAAGATTGAGAGGTTTTTTTAATAATAATATATGTCTAAGTTTTATGTTAAGACGACAAGATTATTTTTAAATGTTTTAACATTTTAACGACAATACTCTTGAATTATACTGAAATTATTACAAGGTTAATATTTAAAATAAAAAATACGTAAATAATGTATTTTTGATGTCGGACGAGTAAAATTATATAATTAAATTTTATTATAATTGGGGGAAAAATATCCCCAACTATAAAAGGGAACTATAAATGTTGCTTTTCTTGTAAGATTGTGACTCTAAATTAAAAGTATTCTTACGGATTAGGAATGGGAATTGTAGCAAAATCGACCATAGAAAAGCAAACATTTCCTGAACCGTAGATGTTGTTCGAATCCCAAATCCAACGGCTGACAATAATTTGGAATCGGGAACCAACGATTGATTTGTCATTAATGAGAGGGCCTCAGGCTAGCTATCGTGGGGACAGGGTACTTTTGTACTTTCACTTTCGCCATTAAGGCTCTGGTGATCTACAGCTGTAAGCATGACATATAGGTGACTTCACCCTTGCGAGGCGCAACCGGGCTTTGTCAATGAGCCTTGGTCAGTTTCTTTTAATTCAAATTACCAAAATACCCTTCCCGTAATCCTAAAATGGCATCTTGCCCAACTTGCTTGTCAAGACCAAATTGCCCCCTCCCACCGTCCAAAAAATCATTTTAATATCGTAATTGATATTCAGTTTAAAAATGAGAAAGGGCAGTACGGTAATTTGGAATCAAAGACAAAGATACGATTGATCAAGCGGCAGAGAGAGAGAGTTAAAAAATTGGAAGAAAGGAAAACGTTGAAAGGAGGATTAACAGCACCGGTTATTCCCATAGGCAAAGGCCGAGCAGAACAAGGGAGGGAGGCTGAAAAACAAAGGCAAAGGCAAAGGCAAAGGCAAAGGCAATCGGGGTTCGTTTGTGTAATTGACTTTTAACCTTTGCCGTACGCCCAAATTAACTTGTTAAACCTATTTGTGTTGTATTGTGTTGTATTGTTAAATGTTGTCGTCAAAGGAAAAAGGAGTTTGAGTCTTGTTTACGCCAAAGGGGTCGTCCTTATTTATTCTCGCCTTATGACCTTCACCATTTCCATAAAGAAACCACACTTTTCCCTCCTTTGTCGATAGCAATATACCCATTCCAATTCCCATATCTCTTCTTTGCCCACTTTGTTCTTGTTCTTGATAATATCTTGGGTGGGTTTATAAGAATTCGCATGGTTAGTTTGGATTGTTGCTCAACTGGGGTATGAGAATTTGAGCTGAGTTTTGTGCTGCAGGACTTGGTTTTTTTTGTTGGTTTCTCCAGATTTTTCAGTTGCTGTGAAGAAGATGGAGAAGATTAATTTTTTGAAGAACGGTGTGTTGAGATTGCCTCCTGGATTTCGATTTCATCCTACTGATGAAGAGCTTGTTGTTCAGTACTTGAAGCGCAAGGTTTTTGCTTGCCCCTTGCCTGCTTCCATAATCCCGGAAGTTGATGTCTGCAAGTCTGATCCTTGGGATTTGCCGGGTTAGTTTGCATGCTTAGATAACATTTTGACTAACGTTTTGACGGAATTGCTTTGTCATGTTGCTTTTGATTGACACATGGGTTTGGGTTTTTTTAGGTGATTTGGAGCAAGAGAGGTATTTCTTTAGCACACGGGAAGCTAAGTACCCAAATGGCAACAGATCGAACAGGGCTACAGGTTCTGGTTATTGGAAGGCAACTGGACTGGACAAGCAAATTGTTACTTCCAGGGGCAACCAAATTGTTGGGATGAAAAAAACTCTGGTTTTTTACAGAGGAAAGCCGCCACACGGTTCAAGGACTGACTGGATCATGCATGAATATCGCCTCGTTAGTGCTGAAACTACAGCTGCCAATGCCCCACAAAAGAAGAACTTAACCCAGGTAAATTTTCAATCTCAGAAGCGTTTACAGTTCATAATTTAGGAGATTCTAATTTTTCATACATTGTTTCTGTAAATTGTGTCACATTTATCAACCAATTTAGTGATTTTACTTCAAATATGTACAGAGCCTTGGAGTGCCAATGGACAATTGGGTTCTCTGCCGTATATTTTTGAAGAAAAGAGGCTCAAAAAATGAGGGTGAAGAAACCTGCAACGAAAATGGACTCATCCATAAACAGAGAACCAAGAAGCCTGTTTTCTATGATTTCATGACAAAGGACAGGACTGATTTGAATCTTGCTCCAACTTCATCTTCTTCAGGCGCAAGTGGAGTCACAGAAGTTTCGTCTAATGAATCAGAAGATCACGAAGAAAGTAGTTGCAATAGTTTTCCGTATTTTAGAAGAAAACAGCAGTAAAAAATAATTATAATAATAATAATAATTCCCCTCTTTTTAGTGTTAATGTAACAAGTAATTGGTGTTTCTGATTAGAAAATCAGCATAACCATCATCAAGTAATCTAAATGTTTGGTTGTTTAGTCTTGCAACCTCTTCTTCCATGATAATCAGTACACACAAACAGAGATATCACTGGTAAAATTTTAAATTAAATTCATCGGCATTAGTTGTTATTCAGTGATATGAAAGAGCAATCCTTGTTCACAAATGGAACTTTTATCCTATGCAATCAGTTAACAAATTTCCTCAATGTTACAGAAAACAGAGTTCTATGGCCTACCATACAGAGCACAGGCCAACGCTCTACAGAAAGGCGATTGATTTTTGAGGGAATAAAATTGAAGGAAAGTCAGGAAAGAGAAGGCATGTATATGCATCTAAACTTAATATTGACTTTGTCAAAAGAGGAACTCTTTCGAGAGTGCATAAGAATAAGCATATGATCTTTCCAATATCAGCTTTGCATCATCACCAGGTTCCCTTCTGGGAAAAGGCAAGAAAGAAGCACTGGAAATCAAAGAGAGAACCCAATTCCGTGATACCACATCAAAAAATTTATCGAATCTCTGCGGATTCTAAGCCTAAAACCAAATCAAAATCTTCATATACACTCAAATTCAGTCTGTGTCATCTAATAATGAACGGATATAAAGGAACAGACATTCTTGACATATTTTCTACAACATCTGTTACAATTGTCATAGTCTTTCTTCCAACATTACAAGAGACAGGCAGATTAGGTATGTTGCTGTTGGAACATACGGCTAACTAAAATTTGAAATTACAGGACCAGTTGGTGAAAGTAGTAAGCTAGAAGTTACTGGAATTCTTGGGCAAGGACAGTTGAATATAATCTGAGCTGCTGGGGTCCCATCTCCCAAGTCCTAAAAATCTTGATGCCATGACTTTTTGAAGTGCTGAAAATGTGCGATTGCTTGTACAATCCAGCAAGATTCTATCTCCAAGTTGAAACTCTGCCATCAAAGAAGGTTATAATTACATTGCTTTTGAAGTTTCTTGTGCATACAAGTTTCCAGTTTGCTTTTCTTCCCAATATAAAAAACATTCCTGTTTGAAAAATGCTGCCCAACAGGCAACAAGAGATACCATTTGACTCTGAATTTGTGTCTGGAATTAATACTAATTAATATAATGTATTTTAGTATTATACACTTAAAATAAACGTATAATCAAAGAATTTAGTAATTACCTTCTCCAGTGCATGTGTTAGACACCTGTCATGCATGCAATGGCCAGCACCCAGTAATTATAGTTTGACTCAGAGAATATGAAATTATAATACAAGATTAATGCAAGCTATCAAATGATAATTAATAATAACCATTCTCCAAAACTTGTTAAGGTAGGTTGTCATCCCCACAGGAAGAAATGATATCATACTATGAATTGAAAGAGAGTTGTATGAATGCCAGGTGGAAGCCAGACCGACAAGGGACGGCGTATGGTAAACCTCAATTATTAGTTTAATTGTTCACTAACTGGGGTTATTAGCTTAATCCCATTTGAAAACAGGATAAAGAAAACTTAAAATAGACCATAAAAAGATAAAACAAGCCGACCAGAACAGAGAGTTACTTGTGACACTGGTTTAGATTATAAGAATTACTCGAGGCTGGCAGGCTGGCTGACGGGTTCTATACGTCACTTGATTTTTTGTTTCTATAAATTAAAAAATTTCACTTTCAATAACAAAAAGGATTGGATTGGATTGGATTGGGTTGTGAATTGCTGACTTGGGCTAGACATTTTGTCAAACACGTGGGGAGCCCGTCGTGGTAGACCATACATTTAGCTTTTTATAGCCTCACCTGATTGTGATTAGGTCAATTACGCAAAGAAAGCCGCACTACCCTTACCTATCATAGAAATTATAAATAAGCAAGGGCATGTGGGTCTTTTTCGTAGATGGGTAATTTGGACATTTTACAAGCAATACCTTGCAGAGAGGGGGAATGTATTATCAATTATGTAAGTTGACCAATTCACAAAACCAACCACTTTTTTTATGCTCTGTCTGTTTGGACAAATTTATGTTTAAAGGGGTTGCTTGGTATCTCTGCAACAATGACATCTCCAATATTATCTTCGAATAATTAACGTGTTTAAATCAGATCATTAAGAAATGTAATTTTCATGGGTCCCCTTCATTGTAAATGAAAGGACCTCAAAGGATCCCTCTATGCAACAGCCAGCAAGCAGATGTACTTGTCATTGCATCTCATTTTCCTCCATTAAAAGGGATCCAAAGCTTGAACAATCTGGGTAAATAAAACCCTTTTGTCTTCTGGTTTTAGCACTCACCCTATTATAAGAAACAAAATATTAGGTGGGTAAGTTGCCTGCAACCAGTAATCTGATACCCCAAGAATTAATAGTATCCAGAAATGATATTGTCTAGAAGTTAAGATTGAAGGGTGTCAATGATATTTCTGGCAATTGCTTTGCTTGCCTGTTTGCATTAAACTTACGGACCTCATTGACAGATTGGCGCATGGTACAGCTGCAGCAGCTGCAACAACAATAACAACCACCCTGCATCATAGGTGGTGGGGCAGTGTTCTGCTAATTGCAGCTAAAATTTTTTTACTTTCTAACCGATAGATACAAAATTTGCCCATCATGAAATTTTCCATCCTTAAGCCGTACAATATCAGTTGTCATGCTATTTGCTAAGGG
>CP135537.1:7469000-7524088 GCA_032402905.1 Khaya senegalensis | reverse complement strand
ATTAAGTCTTGTAATGAGGTCATGTCCTCAAAAAAGCTAGCGGTTTGTGAATTCTAATTCCTTCTGTGTCATCGGATCAGTATGCATTGTAACTGACTATTAAAGCTTATATGACAGTCCTGAGTTCTCATTCACTATACATTATATCTAAACGTGGCATCATAAGTCACAGAGTCTAAGAAAAGCCATGTATCTGTGTTCTGTATCTCCTCTCTCTTTCTGCAGTAACTTATATGCCCTAGCTGACTTCATCAGCGTGCCTGTAAACAGAGTTATAGCTGTATGTTGAAGTACTTCCCTAGGCTACAACTTTGTAATTTGTAACTTCAACCTCGAACAACTGTTTCTGTTTGTAGGTATTGGGGTTCTGTTTGTCACGTGAGTCCAACGTGGGAGGAAGGGAGACACATGAAAATGCAGAGTACAGTGACTGTGCAGTATACTTTTTCCGATTATAACATCCACCCATGGCAATTGCATGGAAGCAAGCAAAGGAGTGCACAGTTGTTTTGTCGCTCTACCAGAATGATTGATGAGATGGTCTTTGGTAAATATTCGACTTGTTAGAGAACTTGTTGGGGAGATGACTTTGGCATAAATTTACTTCTTCCAGTATACAATCAGTTGGGGATAAGCCTAGATTATATGCTATGTATAATGATCCTGCAAGAAAGGAGAATAAGCTGTCATGCCATATCGATGAAAACAGCAAGGAATCAATATGGTTAAGTGAATCATATATACTTGAGCAGAACTCATTAATTTTTTCCTACTTGTTATTGTTATTAATTTTCTTACTCTCTTTTTGATGAAAGGTACAGTTAACATACTTGGGTCCCTTGGCTTGTCAGGTGAGAAATGCATTTATGCTTGGTAGGTGGCCGTCCATCAAATATTAAGACGTGGGTCAGATAGATGTTACAGTTCACAAGCAATTCCCTAGGCTCTAAACACAGCACTTTTCAAAGGATTGAACTCTGAGTTGTCTGAGATCAAGTGAGTTTCATCATGGCTACGCATGATTTCGCTTGGATTTCCACAGAACTTTCTGTGATCAGTGAAGTGATTGAAAAGCAAATTTTCATGTCTCAATTATAGTGAAATCCAGGAAGATTTGGATCAACAACAGAGAACTACATAGAACTCAGAAGCAGCAACTTGATTAATTGCAAACAGAAGTGACTAACTCTTGTTTGTGGGTGGGTTCCCTTGCTTTACAGTACTGCAAACCCAAACCTAGGAAATAGGTCCCAAAGTCACTAATTACAGGGCATGGGTGAAGGATCAAATCAAAGTTGTGTTGTTGTGCCTCTGAGACAAAGCTAACTGACTTCTATGTTTGATTTCGCACAGATAATTGTGCAGGAAGGAGAAAGCCCATAGCATATGATGTTGTAATATATGCTATATGTGTGTTGTTTGTAGTTGTACCAACTATGGTTTTGCAAATTGCAATGCGAGTAATGGCACCCTAGATTTTGCCTTCTTGTTGGGAACTCTCGGGGTACCGTAGACCAAAGTAAGGGCACCGGCTTGGTTTCCTTTCCATATGGCTCCAAAGGAACAGACACAACAGAATCTTATGGTTCAGCCCTACTATTTATATCGTGGGCCATCAAATATGTACATATGTATATACCATCTCTTACAACCTCTTTCTCTTTCATGTTATTTGTGTTTTTGTGAGTAGGAAATAGTGATTATTAACTCAGCTACAATATCACATCTTACAACACATTGTTATGGGGTCATTTCAAAAGCATGTTTCTTCATTCATGTTGGACATGTAACAGACTCAAGCACATGAAAGTAAAATTAGGGTATGTGTGTTGTAGGAGCCCATCTTCTCCTTCTCGACAAGAAACCACATGCACAATGACAACGACGGATTAGATGGCCCCAACTTCTCACTCTCTCTCCCTCTCTCAACAAACAACAGTTTTGCTTCTTGGTTTGGTAATTCAACTACATTTTCTTCTAAAGCCTTCGCGTCAGGTGACAGATAGGCACCTCCTGCCACTGTTTTTAGCCTTATTTTGCTGCAGAATTTCTTTTTTGGCACTATTTTTCTACATCTTAGTAGCCTAATTAGGTTTTCTAAACTAGTTGATATTAATTACAAGAAGGTGAAGTAGAATAATACTAATAAATACTCTTAGCAATGCTGATGAACGGTAAGTATAACATAAGAACGTGATAAAATTGATCATATACGGGTTAATCTGATGCCGAAATTAACTAACCTTTTAATCTCTTTCAGGCATTGTTATTTGTTAGTCAGCTAGCTTTCGGTATTATTGTACTGGAGTCCAGTGCTTTGCATGGAAGACAGTGTTAATATAACAAACAAACGTTTCTACTTTTGTAAGCAAAATCCAGAAGCGGATGGGTTAGGGTTTGTGAAATAACGAGCCACTTTTGTGTTACTGTTACATCACGCGCTTGCCCCTAAGAAAAAGCATGGAGCCAAGCCAACCCTCTTCTATTATATAGAGTAAGAGGACAGGAAAAAAACAACAGGGCAAGAGTGGCATCCTATGTTTGAAATTGCAGTCGGCCTTTCAATAATTCTGCTCACGAATTGAATCATAAGTGGTCCACTCGTGCGCAAACACAGGCACACGTGGGCAGTAGTGCAAGCGTTGCAGAAGAAAGAGAACAAGTAGAAGAAGAAAAGAACCAAGAATGGATCGATCAGGATGAAGATATGCATGATGATAGCAAATATGTTTTTATTTCCAGATGTCCACAAATTTAATTTGATTTAGCTGTCAATCTCAGACATGTTTCCACTTTTCCGTTTCCATTTCCTGTCCGAAAAGTTGGAGACCAAGTGATCCATTGTCCTTTCAACATAATTAAGATTCTATATATCCGAAATAACAAACCTCGTTGAAAGCGTCAAACTCACAAGAGCCATGGTAACTATTTTACGGTGAAGTATCCTTCTAAAATACGAAAACTTAGCGATTATAAGAAAGCATTTGGAACTCCATTGAGTTCAAAGGTCGAGTTGGAGCAATATGACAAAATGAAAGAGAGTTACAGCCAGTTCCCTGTGCATGCATGTATGGATTGTCTCTTACTCTTTAAGGAAATCGAAGGGGTGGTGATGATGAACAACCAAGCGAGCAAGCAAGCAAGTTCACATGCATGCGTGAATCATACATGGCATTGGCCAGGCAAAAACAAAATTGCTACAATATGTATGACACCAACAACATGCTTCCTATGGTTAGGAACCTGTGGGGGGTGTTAAATAGTTATAGGGAGGCAATGAATTGTAACTGCAAACAGGTGATCTAATTCCATCCTCTCCTGGGGTTCACAGTGAATGGTTTTTTCAATCGTTGGGGTCCTTCTGTTGTGTCTGTTTCCCCGTATAATATAATGTCACTTTTTCAAAGTTTGATTTTGACCAAGACACTACTCAGACTACTGTGTTCAATTTCTTCACTGCTGCAGCGATGACAGTACATTCCTGTTACACTCTGATTACATTAAATGTAACGTCTGCTTTGGGTTTTCCAGTGAGTGAAAACTTTAAAAACTCACCACTGTGTTAAATAAGGGGTAACATTTTTTTTTGTTTCTCTTACATTAATGAAATTTTACAGTTTTCATTGTTTGTGGGTTAGGGTTTAAAGGAAATGACAACTCATTATGAGGACATTCCTTACAGGGAAATATGCCTCTCCTTGTTCTTTACTGGTTTAATTGAAGTTTGTTTTGAATCTGCAGTTCTATCTTCACCATGAGAAAACTGTGAATAAGAAACAATAATTACGATCAACGACCCTGGTGAATCTTTCGTACTTGCACTATGAATCTTTGTTTATAATTAAACGTGTGACATGATAAAAAGATTTTGTAATCCATGGCACAGGATGAAATAAATTATTTATATTATATTTTAAAAATTTTAATTTATATAATAAAAAATAAAATTAATTTATAAATTTTATTTAAAAATTAAATAGAATGATTATATTATATTAATATAATTAATATAATAAAATTATTTTTTTAATTTTTTATATATTAAAATATAATTAATAATTATATTATGTATTGATATTTTGTTCAAAATTAGGATTAAAAAAAATCAGAAGAGAAAAAGGACGATAGAAAAAGGCAAAAGCAATGGCCATGCTGGGAGTACTTTTACCAAATAGTTGCGGAGGGAAATGAATCCAGCAATCCTCGGCGGAAAAGGCTGGCTGTTGGGTCAACTTCAGGTGATGAACTGAAACCCAAGTTAAACTCTTCACTGAGGTTAAAAAAATCAGGCAGATTATTGACTTTGCGTCAAAGCTCTCATTTTTCTGCCCTGAAAAGAATGGGTGTCTTAGACCTGTACTAGCTTCAGCCAGCACAAATCAATTGAGAGTCTTTCTTGTCATTATAGAGTGCGACAGTCTAAGAACCCTCCAACCCCATTTGATAGAGAGGAAAAAGAAAGAGACAGAGGTGTATGTGTCTTTTGCCTTCCCACACGTGTAAATTTATTCATTTTGGGATCTGTTTAATCATGGTATAATAAGGAAGCTAGTTCGATTAAAAAGTTTACGGTTCAGTTAGCATGGTGGTTAACTCCCTTTAACGCATTCCTTTTTCTCAGCGATACAGGAAAGGGGAAGCCGTGTAGGTTTCTGTTAAAACGCTATTGCTGTTTTTGATGTTTCAAGTTTTATCTTTCCCACACAGACTGCAAATAAATCCTCTGATCTCCTCTCTATCACTGTCTGTCAAACTTGCCTTCAATTTTTCGTCTCGCGTATTGTTTTTTCCTTTTCTCCTTTCTTTTCGATGTATAATATCTGTCCATGAAGATGACCCTGTAGCAGTTATATAACAGCATCTGTCAGATAGAGGAAATGAGGGCATGGCTAACAAGTGCGTTATATATGGACCAGACAACACGAATGGCTTCTGTTGCTACTCCTCTTGCACTCCTTCATCTTCCACTTCTCATCTTCCCCCTCCTTCATCGTTAGGTAAGGTTTTTGCAGATATGGGTTCTAATTCTCTCAGTCCTAATTATGGAGGTGCGGTTTCAAGTGCTTCTCAAGATATTCATCTCTGCAAGTTCTCTGAGATGGAAAATGAAGGAGCTGGCTGGGCTTTTCCTTTCATGGGAAGCTGCACAACTGGGAACTTTGAGGAACCACGTAATATTGATGTTAATGAAGTGGGTAAAGGCTCTGATTGCAGTGATGGGTTTAGAGAAAACAGTGAGATCATGAGCCATGACATCTACTTGAATGAAGAGTTTAACCCTAACCAAAACTCGGTAAGTGGCAAGGAAATAGATGGTGGACAGACAAAAATTTGTGCTAGAGGTCACTGGAGACCTGCAGAAGATAACAAACTCAAGGAACTTGTTTCTCTTCATGGCCCCCAAAATTGGAACCTTATAGCTGAGAAGCTGGAAGGTAGATCAGGTAACTGAAGTATAAGTTCTTATATCATACCTGCGAATATATATTGTTACCTTTCGCTTTGCTTTATTTTAATTCTGTATCTGAATTCAAGGCAAGAGCTGTAGGCTGAGGTGGTTTAATCAGCTGGATCCGAGGATCAACAGACGAGCTTTTACTGAAGAAGAAGAAGAAAGGCTATTGCAAGCTCATAGACTTTATGGTAACAAATGGGCCATGATTGCCAGGCTTTTTCCTGGAAGAACTGATAATGCTGTCAAGAATCATTGGCATGTTGTAATGGCTAGGAAGTATAGAGAACAAGCCAGCGTTCATAGAAGGAGGAAGCTGAACCAATCTATTTACAGAATAATAGAGGATATACCCAGCTTTTTCGGCAAAGAGGCAGCAGCCGGAAGATTAGAACATCAACAACAACCATACTGTCTCAATATCCCCAACGGAGGACTCAGCAATATCTCTCCTTTTCCGTATGGAACCTTTAATGCTGCTGGCTTTGGACTTAATTATTGCTTAAATGGTTCACCCTACATGGTCAATGGGCAAGAAGCAATCTCAAGCAACGAAGTTGCTAACATTGGGTTTTGTGCACAGCAGACATCTTGTGATTTCTTCTCTGGTGCGTGCCTTGATGATCCCTTGCCAAATCTCCAATTTTTTTACTATGCTCCTGCGGTTTGTGTATTCGGGTTTCTGTGTTCTTATTGTTTTTGGTATTTCCTTTCTTATAGCATGCCTACAACATTTTCTTGTTCTTTTAATCCAAAGTCTTTCCACTCTTTTTACACCTGTTCTTTTGCTTTTCTTTGAGTTCATTTATTCCTTCGCATTTTACTACAGACTGATGCAACCTTCGCTTTTTGCTGCCTTAAATTCTTTCTCTATAACTTTCTGTGTGTAATAGATATCTTCTCACGCATTCTGTAGCTTACAAGAAGTTTAGTTCTCTTCGTCTTTGTGATTGCTTGTGTTTTTCTTTCCAGGTCCCAAGAGCAATGACATGATGGGGATGTTCAACCATAGTAGATATTGGGATAGGCCAATAGATGAACCTCATAGTCATATCTCTGGTTTCAACCCTCAATACTTAATGGCAATGCAACAGTCAAACATCCACAACTCTGACAGTTTCTTAGATTCCACGGCATCGAAACCACAAGTTTCAGGCAGCGAAGCTTCATCGTCATCAGTCGCAGGGAACAGGCCAGTGATCAGCAATTTTGACACTATTCCACCACCGTTTATTGACTTTCTCGGGGTTGGAGCCAGATGAAGTTAGAAGAAGGAGAAGAAGAAGAAGCAACAGCAGCAGCAGAGAAAAGCTGAAAAAGACTTCAAAGAAAGACCTTAATCCGGGAGGCTAGCCAGCTATTAGAGGTAAAGAGAAAGGATTTTTTGCTCCAGTAATAATCTCAATCTGCTGCTTGAGTGACCTGTGTAAGAACTCATATCCGACCTATCTTTCCTCTCTTGTCTCTTACACATGAACCTCTCCAAAATTTGAAACAATAATTTGTCTTTTAATAATTTAAGGTTTGTTTAGTTGGTCTCAAACTAATGATATGTTAAATACAATTAATACGTAGGCAACACAAAATAATATCGTAGGTTATGTATGGGTGATATTAGCGACGATGATGATGAGGATGAAGGCTAACAAAGACAAAACAAGAAACTGATACTTTCAAAAAACATCCTTTTCCCATGTCCCTGCAAAATTCAGGCACAAATTCTGCAGCAGAACCACCCCGGCCATCGAATTGTATGTTAATATGCGTTGCATTCATGATAGAAACTGTTCAACATATCCTATCCTTATTCACTCACTCACCGCCAGAATTTACTGTAAATTCATGCTCACTCACGTGGGTGTATCTATCTATTATTATATTATAATAATGTATCCCCGTATAGCGAATTAGTTACTGTGAGTGCGTCTTAAATACATACTGGACTTGGACTTGCACTTGGTCCGAAAATCGGACAACGATATTTGTTTACTGATGCAAGAAAGAAACGTATGGTGACCATTGACATGACCCAGTCTTTCACTGTTTTCCGGAGCTAATTTGGCATCGAGGCGTGTTTCCATGGCAGTCTTACGTTTCCATCCCCATGGTGTTTTCAACTCTTTTACCATTTCTTTATTCTTTGAGCCGATTCTAAGTTTTTACCCCCTCGTTCAAGATGTATATTGCTGATGTCGTCAAGGACTACACTAGCTATTTTAAACCCAGAATCTCGACAGACAAAATACAAGTTCAGCCCACGGTTGGAATTTGAAGCCTTGCCATGTTGGTCCAATGGAGTTAGGACCATGTCAGATTCATCTCATAATTTAGTGTGCATTTGTTATATTATATCATATATGTGACGTAATATTAAGTTTGTTAGTACAAGAATTAAGTCTTGTTTAGAAGAGTGGATACTAGAAGATATTTTATTGATAAAATTATGATGGTCACAAAAGCATTGAATAATAAAAATTCCTTCTCAAGGAGACAATAAAATGACAAGGAACTTACACGTTTGTTATTGTAATAATCTAAGCCAAAGCCATTTCCATGCCGTGCATGCATGATTCAACAAAAACCAAGGCATGCATTCATGGTTTTAACGTCAACAAAAACACTTGTCCATAAGTCTGACAAATTCATAGAAATCAATCAAACCATCTCCGTTTTCATCGGCCGCCCTGATCATATTTCTGCACTTGTTTTCTTCTAATCCTTCTTTCATTCCCAAACAACACAAAACTCTCTGCAATTCTGCTGCATCTATAAACCCATCTTTCTTCTCGTCAAAAACATCAAAAGCTTCCTTCACTTCCTCCGGGCTCGGCTCCTTCAACTCGAACAACTCTGAAAACTCCTTCGAACTGAACTTCTCCTTTTCAGAACCATAATCAGTAGCAATCCCTAACCTGCTCATCACCATCTTTATTTCTGCTTTGCTTACCTTTACACCATCGTCATCATCGTGTCCCTGCTCGTCGAAGCAAAGCTGCAGATTCAGCGATTCCGGACTGAGTTTTCGCTTCTTGATGCATACTTCAGGATTAGTTAAGACAAAGTTCAACAAGGATTGAAGATAACAATGAAAGTTTGAGAAAATATTGGGGAAAGAATTCATTGTAAACTGTGATCGCACTGAATTCAGACTTTATGTGCACAAGAACCACAAGTGTTAGTCTGTTAGAACGTGTTTAGCAATATCTTCTGTGCACATTTTATAAGCAACGGTTAGCTCTTGCTTCTTTAAAAAGAACAAAGGAGATCATTTTCCATGAAACTCATTGGAATTCTTCAACACCCATATTCCAGTGGGCGAATATTCTATTCAGGAGTATTTACAT
This sequence comes from Khaya senegalensis, assembly GCA_032402905.1. Lineage (NCBI taxonomy): Eukaryota > Viridiplantae > Streptophyta > Magnoliopsida > Sapindales > Meliaceae > Khaya > Khaya senegalensis. The sequence continues at coordinate 7,515,292 of CP135537.1, read as the reverse complement.
GGTTAAAAAACCTACAAATTCTCAGACATTGTTTTCATTCAATAATTATCGGCAAGTAACGTTCTCTAGCAAGTCTTCCCAAACCACGAATTAGTTTGGAGGAAATTTCTTCGTGGACTGGACCCGAAAAATAATAAGCAGGACGTTGACGCCTGGAATTTCCAGGAAATTAGAAGTACTTGTAAAAGAAGCAATGGTTGGCATACACGTTATATTTTATTGCCTGGTAATTGCCGTCCCTTTCCTTCCCTTCCCTTCCCTTCCCATACTCTTGGATTAACTTCGCTTTCACACTTACTAATTTTTACTTCTTTTTTTACTTCTTCAAATCGATTAATTTTTTTAAAAAATTTTGTAAATTATTTTTATTATATTAATTAAATAATATAATTTTTTATTCATTATTAATAAATATATATTTTTTATTTTATTAATTAAATAATTTTATTATATTAATATTATTAATTATTAATGCAATAAAAATAAAATTATTTTATTTAATTTTATTTAATTTTTTGTTATTTTTAATAATGCAATTATGTTTTTATTTGTAAACATGTAAAATTCAAGAGATCAGGATGAAGGTTGTCGGGCCGGTGGCCCAGGCTGAAATTCTGACACCTGCCTGGTCTTTTCCAATCTTTGTTTGAGTCAATGTCTTGGTGAGCTTCTGTTCATCACCTAATCCAATATGTCTTCAACCAGTCCATTTAATTTAAGCCCACAGATCATCAATTTCAACCGTGGTTCGATCTTAAAATCACTGTTAGAATCATGCCAAATGGCTGTGAATCAAACAAACAAAGATGATGTTGTTCTTCATAGGGATAAAATATTACAAGGGTCACCATCCATCACCACCAATGGACACTCCATAATCTATTGCTTGTCTGTATCAAAAGTCTTCAACAACTTTACCAGTATTGGTGGTGGTGGTGGCGGCATTGCGCTTGCTTTACACCTAATATACTTGGATTTTCTTTTGTTGGAATCTAAAATTTTCCTTGCAACTTCAATGTAATAATGCTATTACTTAAAGTTATCCTTCCTTAATTGAGTTGTTAATTACCCATTAGTACTCATAAACAAGATTATAAATTAGTTAATTTTATCTCTTTCTTGCCTGCCTTTGTGGCTGGCAAGAAAAGTTGTTTGCATCCACAACTTTAATCTTGAAAGTACAATGTTTGACCTTTTTTCTTATGTAAATTTTCAAGTCCTTCTTCGTTTTAATAAAATGTAAAAAGAAAAAATAATTTATTATTATTATAATATTATTTAATTTTAATAATAAATATTTATTTAATTTGCAATTAATTTTTATTAAACACCCTTTTACAATAAATTAAAATAAATGGTTGATTTTAGGATAACCACAAGATTGAGGAGAGACATTGATCTGATTGCTACAAAATTGAACAAGTTCTTGTCAAATATGGAATCAGTAGAGCTTTCTTATTACAAAAGCAGAGATCAAGAAGATTCTGATGGGAAAACACAAAGAACACCATTGAATTAATGGCATCAAAAAGTAAAAGTACAAAAGGAAAAAGAAGTAAAGAGACAAAGTTGCAGTAGGCAGCAAGCAGCAGCTGTGGAATAATGGTGATGGATTGCATGCTTTGATGGTATGCAGTAACACATGCATGGGACCCAAAACAATTAAGCTTTTTGTAGAAAAAATATGGCTATCTGTTCTTGATAACAACAATCAAGGCTCTGAAATGTTTCACTCTGCCTCATCAAATTATAAGCATCCACATGGATATGGTTGTCATGTACAAATCCATCAAGAAAATCAAAAGCATTTTTAACTATAACTTTGACAACCCATTTAATTGTTTCAAGTTTGTAGTAAGTTTGTATGAAAATATTGGGTTCAGAACTTATTATTTTACTGTAGCATATATGTAGCGATGAGATAAAAAGGAGGGGAAAAGATGGGGGAAAAAAGTAAAGTATATGATAGACTTTATGCCTTTTAGTAAGTTGTTTGGATTCTTTGAGCTTGAAAGGGAAAGATGCTTCACCTTTTCCAATGTAAATCCAAGTTTATCTGCAAAATTGAGGGCCTACCTTGACGTTTTCTTTCATTTGAATATGCTCTCCCTGCTTCTCCCTCTCTTTCATTTCTTTTTGTCCTAAGCAATCTACTCATTCTCCCCAACTCATTCTCCCCAGCTTTCAAGTAAGTTTATAATTCAAATGCTTTGATTTTCAATCTAGTGTTATTGTAGAATGAAATTATTAGCTGGTATTTGAAGTGTTTTTACTTTGAAATTATAATTACGGAGGAATTAAATAACAAAAAAACCAGTATTTTTTTTTATTAACTATTAATGCATACCAAACAATAATTTAATTATCGTGCTTTTAAGTTGAAGCACTACAACATCGAGTGTAGTTTAAACTATTTCCAATCTCACCAGCAGACTTGTAAATTTTGGCTTCCTCTTGCATCATTCAATGCTTAAGGTACATGTACAAAGTGTTTCATGCAGGAAAATTGGGACACTCCATTTTCTGATTTTCTTAGATTTGTAGAATCTTGCAAGTCCTCAACCAGTGAAAATAAACACGTACTTGAGCAGGTTAAGGTAGAGTGAGAAAAGGAATCAGCAAAAATTGAAATCCACATTATTCATGGAAAGCACCAGGAGGAAAGCAATAAAAACCTGAGGAAGGTTTACAGGTTTATTGTACAGTATTCAGAATTTGTTACATCCCAGAATCTGTCTGGTTCTGATCCCTATATATATATATATATATATATATATATATATATATGTCTCACAATCTCTTATGTACATAATGTGTATTTGCTAAGCAAACCATCAAAAGTCTGGCAAAACAACACTTACTATACTCTCACTTTGTAGGTAAGATTATATGAACACTTCCCTAATCTTCCTCTTTGTTGGGATTATGAATTGCAGGGCAAGCAGAATCTTGCATTGAGGTTCGTTAGTGAAGTAACATTATGGCAAAAATGCGGTGCAAATTTGTCAGCAGTGAGAAGTACATAGCGGAGATGTGGAGTACTTGCCATCCATGGCTAGTATTTGTAGATACTTTACTACTCAGTCTCAGCTCTTTATATCATGTGGTCTCATGGAAATTGAGTGACCGGGACAAAGCTGCAGGATTGGCCTGCAGCGCAGCGGATGTTTCAGAGGTGAAGTTTCTGTCATCAGCCTTCGGTTGAAAGCCTTTAAATAGACCTTCCCCAGAGTTGGGCTTCTCGTTCTTAATCCCAAGTGTTGCCCATATAGAGCTTTTTGCAGCTTCACTTGGATTATCAATCCTCAAAGTTTTCGGAACCAAAACAGATCTTTCTGAATCATTGCATCCTCTTGAGGTTGCTTTTTCTGAGTTGGTTGGAGTAATGATTTTCCCATCCCTTGAATGCTTCCCCAAGGTTGGAGTAGCAGGGCTAGAGTTTGGGGCAAATTGGCTAAGAGTTGAAGAATTTGGCGAGAGACATTGCATATTCCAAGGGCCCGGAACGGTACAACCCCAATAAGGTGTTTCTGGATAAAATGATACTGGAAATCCTGAAGGGTAGAAAGCAGGTGGAGGTGGCATTAGAGTGCTCCATGGATAAGGCCAAGGAGGTCCTGGAAAATATGGTACTTGAGGGGCAGAACCTTGGTAATTCTTGATACTTACATCTTGCAAAACTGAATTGCCTAATTTCTCTGACCAATTTGAAACTGTTATTGATTTTCCACTTGAGCGATCATCTCCATTGTCTCTTCCTCTATGGGACGCAAGAATTCTTTGTTCGGGTCTATGGAAACCATTTCGTACAGAGTTCTGAGTCTTGTCCGTTAGGTTCAATACAGAAGCCACAGATTCACAGAGCGGAGAATCTGAACCAAAGGTGAGAACAGTGCCATTGTTTCCATAAGAAGGGTTACGGATTCCATTGGGAACAATACCTTGAGCTGTACGGAGAGCTTCTGAGATCATAATCTGTCGAAAATGTGAAACAGAGGAGCTCTTGTTCTTCCGACGACCAGCACCTACAGGCACATTTCTCATGGTTCCTCCAGCAGTCCAATATCTCTGACAGTTTTTGCAGAAATGTCGGGGCTGGTTGACATTGTAATTATTGTAATAACAGAACTTGGTGTCCATGCTGTTACACCGAGGACATGGAAGTATCTTGTCTGGCTTCTTCAAAGTCTTTTCTTGTGAAGTACTTGTATCACTCTGTTCTTCATTCTTGAAGCTTTTCAGTGACGAAGTTTCTCTGTCAACTAAGGGAGTTTTGGGGCTATCGCTATTTCCTGATGATGTTGTAGGATCTTTTAAGTCCTCTGTAGTCTGTTTTGAGGAACCATCTTCCTGTTCATCCTCAATGATTTCTTTTCCTGAATCTTCCTGAAAGATTTATAAAAAGTTCCAATGAGAAACCTATTAAAGGCTAAATTTGATCAGAAGCAATTATAACCGTGAAATTTTGCTTTTAACTAACAAGATTTATTGGTGATTTTAATACATATTCCTGTTGAGAAACAGAGAATTCAAGTAGAAGAACATGGCAAAACTTCAACATCTCTTACGGATTGAGAGACTCTGTTTAGTTTACTCATTCTCTCACAAGATAATCAACAACACATTTAGACAGAGGCAACAGAACAGAAGAAGCATATGCGACACTTTAACCAACATTTTTTTTATGGTCAATACAAAAAAAGAAACAAAATTTTGTCATGGAGTCATCGAAAGCCACTGAAATTTTCAGATCCTAACCAGAATTAAGAAAGTTCAAGAACACAAGGCTCCTTCCTGATTAGGCCGATCAAAAACTTCTGAAATAATTGACAATAATGACTGGTTTCATTTTAGATGATCATGTAAAGACTGTTCTATTCTAAAACATCAAACAGACGCTCAGAATTGGTGAAGTTTTGAAATTAAAACCCCTGTAAGCTTTTCTACTGACTAAGATTAACACAGAAAGCCAGCGGATCAAGCATCAATCGAGAAGAAATGTAATCAACACAATCTACAGGAACCAAACTTGGACTATAATTTTGACCAAATTTCTAAGCTCAAAACCTTGTCTCTACTTGGAAATCATGAGAAACTAAAACCAACCCATTAATAAAACTCAGCCTCTGAAAACTGGGGAGTCCTTGGAATTACAGAATTCATTACAGAATTCAAAGTAATCAATGTATAAATAGTTTCAGTCAAAGACATGCTAAATTATACAGACCTTTTGTTCTTCTTCTTGCTCTTCTTGCAGTTCTTTATCCGAGTTCTCTTCGAGTAGAGAAGTTTCAGGGTTACGATCACAACTTCCATGATCATCAGCAGAAGACGACTGATCATCAACCAGAATCTCTTGCTGCTGGTAATTAGCTACCGACAACGGAATCGTCTTACCAAACAGCTTTATCGCAGAGTCATTAACCTCTAACATTCTCGTATTATTCTCACTAACGTACGACGCAATCCGTGTCTTTCTTCACTGTTTCCTTCCCTTTCTGCGTTGTTGCAGGAAGTCTCTTTTTTTTTAAATCGTTTTTTCGGTTTTTCGAGCAGACGAGGAAGGAAGAATGAACAAGACCAAGGGGGTTTGGAAAATGGTCAGGGGTGTTAAACGAGGTCAGGAATGCCACGTCCGCAAAGGTGAAGCTAAACTGAGCCACAAGTTCTTGTGGCCTTTGAGATCTTTCATGCTGTCTTGATTCCCCCGCATTGCCAAGAAAAAGATAGTGCTCTGTTGTCCCTGCCCTTTTCCGCCATGTCAGCGTTGCTCTCTTCCCTCGTCTCTTTCCTCAATTACTCGCCCTTTCTTTCTTCAATTACTCGTCTTCCCCCATCCCTTCCTATTTTCCTATATTTTTTTTCTTTTTCATTAAATAATTTCATAAATTCCGTTTACTCATACTAATTAATAAGATAATTAAATTATATCTCTTATAATCCCTACCATTTTTTTAAAAATTATATATTATATCAGCATTAAAATTAAAATTATTTTATTAAATTATTTCTTAATTTTTGGCAAAATATTAAAATATAAAAAAATAATAATAAATTATTTTAATTATATTTTAATAAATTTATAAATTAATTATATATTTTATAATATAAATTAAAAATTTAAGATATAATATGAATTATTTATTATTAATTATATAATGAGTTAATATTTAATTAAATTAAAAATTTAAAATTTAAAAACCCTAATCTCATATAATTTAGTATGTATTTTAAGAATTTTAAAAATTACGAACGATGAATTACCAATTTTGGCGTAAGCTTATTTTCCTCGGCAAAAAAACTCGGTTGCTTTTTGCCCCCGGCTTTTTAGTGCTCCTCTGACAACAGATCAATCCCACTTGCCACATAAGCACGTGGCAATGGACCCACCCGGCTCCCTCGAACAGCTAGCAAGGAGTTAATGCATGCTCCCCGCCACACCATATTCTAAAACGGTCCCACCTGGAAAAAAAAAAAGCGAAGTGAAAAGGTCATCTGACGAAATCCCTGCCGTTCATCAACCTCAAATAGTGTATCGCCACGTGTTGGCGAGCTTAAGAGTGAAGCAGCATCTGAGTTGAGGGGTAAAAAAGGAAAACAAATTTAAAGAAAGTGAAAAAGAATCTAGTTCTAGTGGCTGTCCTTGGCCGAATTAGAGGGAGGGAGAGATATCTCTGCTTGTGACTGACACGTTTCAATTTAACATAGAAGATAAGACTGGACCATATCTTTTTCTCTTATCCAATAAACCCCTTCGTGATTTTGCCATATAATATTTTCAAGAGAAAGTGGTGGACGGTCCTCATCACTATAGTTAATATAATATAATTAAAATAATAAAATAAAAAATAATTTTATTATCGAGTTATTCTTTAATGGGAATATGTACTAAGTTATTACAAGTTAATTGCAATCTACTTAGTATTCTTGATTGGGTTTGTAACAAATACTAGAAGAAGGTGCCACACTACCCCTTCTTGGTTAGGCTATTTTGATGTTAGGGTAGATGCTTGGCCATTTTAGCCCTTTGTTTTGAGGGTGGGTTAACTGGACCAATTTATGATGAAAAGGATATTAGAATCTCGGATTAAACATGAAGGATTGTCATAATTGCTATGGTGATGATAGCAGTTGCGTGGTTGCTTATGTCATGAAAGAAAGCATTTTGAATTCTGAGATTACTTTCTGGCCGTCCAAAAAGGATAACATGGTTGCAGAGAAAGTAGTGCTTAGATATGGTATGATATCTTATGGTAGTGATTATGACATGCCCGAGCTTCATAACCGTCAGTGTGAGTGAGTGTCAATAGCTTGTGTGCTGTAAACAAGAAACTAATTAAGAGTGAGTGGAAGAAATTACAACTGGCCATTTTGCGCATTTGGATTCGATGATTGTTAAAGCCTCAAGTGGGCTGTGAGTGCTTGCCATTATTAGTTTTGTAGTCATCTTCCTCCTCCTCCTCCTCCTTTTCCTTCTCTTTCTGATGCATACAAGACTGATATTTTAGAAGAAAAGACCATGGGGCCAGGAGGAGAAGGAATTCGAAGCAACTTGGAGAAGCAAGTGCTTCTTCGTTCCTACCCCTAACGGCGATTGTAGGGTTTGAAAAGAACCCAGAGTAGAATAACATTTGACACTGACTTTGACTGCAATGTGCGATTCATGATGTTCTCCACTAACTTAAGTCTTTAAGACTACTTCAAATTCAATAGCACTAATGTGATAAATTGTAGAAGTGATCACCTAGAAGAATCAAAACTCTTTGCTACCTTGTTTTCTTACTAGTAAGATTACTTTTGTTTTGTAAGTAGAACGATGTATGTGTGGATGAAAAATTTTTGCTGCATTGCCAGTCGTTTTGATATGATCTATGGGGACTTGCAGAGTTTGCCCGCCATAGTATTCATGAATTTCATTATTCTGGCAACTGGGAACATGCATTCGCAGAGAATTCTTGTAAGAAAGAGTATCAAGAATGGCAGGAAAGATTTGGAATCAATTTAGTACATATATGGAAAATGAAATTGCTGAATGTTCCGACTAGCAATGAGAAGCCAGCATTCCAATGACGTACAGAGAACAATGTGCTTCAGACATCAACTAAATAGAATAATCTAAATTCACTGACTGGCAGGCAACCATGCATGCATCAGGCGAAGATAGTTCTACAATTTTCATTGTTTATTAATATCAAATTAAGTCAACTCGTGGGAGATATGGAGATTGCTTTGTGGATGCTTCTCAAGTAAACAATATTTGAATTACTTTAAGGCAAGACTAAAAGTTTTGAAGAAAAAGAATGTTAGGTAAAACAACTTGATTGAAATCTTTAAACAGATGAAAAGCAATTAACAAGGACATTGAAATAACTAGTGGAGGAATAAAGTGGGTTTGGTCACTTTGTGCTAGTCGATCACACCCCCTAGCATACTCTTTCTTGTTAGTAATTATTTGGGCACCGTGCACCATGAGGGAACTGGTGTCCACGTTTGCAGAACTTTACTAAGTCCAAGCTTGTTTGTGGGAAAAGAAAATGCAGGATAATTTTCTAGGGAAAGAGAATGAACCCAGAATTTGAAGGGGTTGAAGATGACTTGTAAAGCCAATATTCAACTAACTTTTTCATGTGTATGATACTAAGATTTTTTAACTCCCCAATATGAGAAGGTACCAGGAAACAGAAGACAACCGCCTGACCTCCGAAGTCGAGAACCCAGGCTAACCACAGGGAAAAGTAAGAAACGCTAACCTTTTCTGGTTTAAATTTTGTTGGCTGGTATCCATAATATAGGATATTCCATGTAGCCTGATTTTGCAAATGATTCGTTCGAAAAAAATGTATGTTTAGGTTAGCCCCAATTGTGCAAATTCTTCGTTTAAAACGTGTCCGTTTAGATTATGTTAACAACGGAATTGATTTGCAATGGATTTCTTTGGTTGCTTAAATCATATTAATGCTCTGAAAATGATTAATATGTTGAGAAGACGCCGGAAATCGGGGAAGAATACTGGAAAAAATGGCCGGCTCGTTGAGAACGACCACTTGCATTCATTAGCGAGAGCTTTCCTTCTCTCAAGCATTGTAAAATTTGTATTAAAATTCAAAACTTGTACAATCTTTGTTAATATTTGGTCTAAGTGCCCAAGACAGCTGGAGTTTTATCTGTTGTTTTATCATGGTCTGTCTAGAATCAGCTTCTTTTGATGAGATGTATATTGTTTGATGTTATTATGTGTGAATATCTCAAGTTGTCTTCTTTCTAAAGGTATCTAATATTTATGTTGGAGATGGGCGAGATATTGGGCACCTGTTAGAGTTTCACTTAGCTGGGCCTCTATAGTTTCCTATAATTTATCTGGGTGTATCTGGGATTTTGATAGATGTAAATAAAATTGGCAGTATGCAATGCCTAGGGTTCATTGCTTGTGGAGCTTTAGTGATTGCCCTTGGATGTGCAGGGATTCCCCGGGCACTGCCTTGGTAAAACCTTTACGCATAGGCGTTGCCTAACTTGGGTTTCGCTTGCAAAGATATAAAATGATGATGGCTGCAATTTGGGCAACAAAGCTTGTAGCTTTCAGTGGGGTAACTCAATTTTTTACTTTTTAAGTGCGTTAGGGCTTTCAAGAACGCAGCATATAGGATGCTATTATCATCCTTTATGTTTATATATGCTCACTCAAGTTCTCAGAAGATGGGAAAGTTAAGTGAGGTTAGTGATAAATGACCTTTCCAAATGCAAATAGATGGAGGGTTATATTTCTGGGAATGATTGGCTCTTAATTACCATTTCAAACTTAGCAAGCTGCAATTTTGTGAGGCAAATTGCCTTGTTCCCAAGTGACATAGCCTTTAGCCATTTTTATTGTGATATCTCCTCAGTTTGTTTGGTGCTGATTAAATTTCTTTGAAGAAACAAGCCAAATCCTGAACTAGAGTACTTGGGAAAGTTATACTCTTATCATCAAGTTTGTGTAATCTTGATCAAGGAACTGGAAGATTTATTTGGCTTCTTTCTTTAATGTAGAAGAGTAGGATTTATTAGCTTCACCTATCCCTTTAACCGTAAAACCTAATGAAGGGAAAAATTGAAACTGGAAAATTGAGGGATCACCTCAAAGAAGAACAAAGGCTAAATTAAATTAATAACAGCTCCTCCATTCAGCCATCTTCTCTTTTCTGGTCTACTTCTCGTAGGAAATGCAGTTTCCTCTCCCAGTATTGTGTTCTGGGACACTCATGCCAATCAAGAGGCAGTTCAGAAATGGTTGTGTTGTTTCATCAGAAATGAGTAAGCCGTTTTTGTGAATTATTTGAGGGAATATTTCATCGTGATTCCACTAAGTCTCAAACAATCAAGTTGTGGGGTCTTGGAAAAAGATGTCATGTCTAGATTCTAGAAATTGGACATCAATAAGGCGAGTGTGATATTCACTGTCTTGGTGAAAAAAGTAATCATGTCTACCACTTATATGCCATGTGCTGGATTAGATTCCTGTACATTGTTCTACACTTTTACTTATGCTAAGGCATAAGATGAATCTATGCATACTATCAGTAAGTTCAAATGTTATTCCACATGTCAAACTTTTGTAATTTGTTGAACTCCTTAACCACTAGACATACTTTTTTGCTCTTGATTGATAGATCGAGATCATTTAGTCAGTTTGATACTTTGGTATGCCTATCACATGGGATTAGACATCATTGAACTATGGAAGTTTGTGTGATTATTGGACCGTTTTTGTTGGAGCTAGATTATGAGTCAATGACTGGGTAAATGCTCGAACATGAAGATCAAGCAATCATGTCTACTGAAATGAAGCATGCCAGTTCATTCACCGTTACAATCAAAATGGCTTTATTTTGAACATTTTGATTCATCTACGGTCGATAAATCCAGCTGTTCTTATTATACCTTATCAGCAGGGAAACTGTTTTCAAGACTTTATAAAACGCTGAGAAGATAGTATCCAAAACTCTGAAAGAGACCTGAAACCTGCATTGGGGTGTTTGCCGCAGCACTTTGTCACTGAACACACATCTGGGTTACAGGAGTTGTTTGTGCATAGCATATATCAGTAATACCTGTCAGTGTGTACATGTTTGTAATTTTATCTCTGTGTGCAAAAACCTGTCATTTGTTATCTATTGGGGTGAAGGAAAAGATTTGCCTTGCACTTTGTCGTAAAACCTCAGATCAGTTACTTTGATCATGTAGATTTACTTTGATAAATGACATATTGCTCACATCATTTTCTGTAGGCTACTAGGCTGGACAATAAAATTGCAGCAATAAAATTACATTATTCTTTGGTGGGATGGTGATTGGTTCCTTTTCTATCTCCTTTCCTGATTCCTGAGGCCACATTCTTCTCACCTTCTTTCCATGCTTTTAGATTTATGAGAGATCTCCTGGAATGGGTCCCCCTAAAGAATAATAATTGATGAGGCACCTTTGTTTAAATGACTTTTGATTCACAGGACCTTCTCCTACTGACCAAAAAATACCAGGGGGCCGTTTGGCATCATCCCAGAATCTCCTTTACTCGTTATGGAATATTTTAAAGCAAGAAAGGAGCTTCAAGTACAGCTGCTGGTTAAAGAGAAAGGTTGAATAACTCTTCTTTCTTTTCTTGTTTTTCAAACATTCGGGCCACATATAATGAACACATATCAATAATTATATTCCTTTCTTTTGAATATGAACTATGAGCTTGCCACTTAAGAAATTACAGATCAAGATTGAAGAAGCCGATGCTTCTTCAGGAAGAACCCTCTCTTGATGTGAAATTTGACCCTCCAACCACTGGGACCGACCTTTTGATCTTAGAGTAAAAAGTTTTATCCAAGATAATGATGAGGTAACAATTTTTATTCTTTCCTGCGTATGAACTAACGCAGTTAACACAAATGTGATGAGTCAACTGATGGGATCTTCTATTATAACATCACATATTCAGACAATCTTAAAGGCATCCATGTACATGTCTTCTGTTTTCTTCATTTATTAGTCTTTTGGTTGTCTGCTTAAATAACACTTAGTATCTAATTTTAGTCACCTTTAAATCCTAGGAAATTGTTTATCTGTACAGCAGAGGAACAGAATGTATGGCACTCGGATGGCAACCCTTTGGAGATCAATCATTGGATTTTGATTCCATTGATCAAACTCTTGACCGAAAACCAAAGAAATCTGAAGATCGATCTGATTCATTAGACTTTTAGGATTTGTTGTTGGCCAGTGTGGTTTCTCTTTTTCTTTTTTCCTTTTCTTTTTGTGGTGAAAATTTCTTTTCTTCAGTTGAGCTTGGGTATGGATTACAGAATTAAAGCTAACACTTCCTTTGGAATATATTTCTTTATGAGACTTTTATGCAGGGTGAACTCAGATTTATTGCTTTCGTATTAGAAGAAAGCATAAGCCTATATATTTTGTGGACCTTTATGTCATTTCATTATGTATTTATGGCTTTCACAGAGATAGAGAGGGAGGGGAGAGAGAATCATGATATTGGTGTTGCCTGGGGAAGTTAGTTGGTATTGCTTTACGTTACTGCCACTATTACCATGGTTTGTTGCTTTGCATCACATCCATGCTGTTTGTGTTAGCACTCAGTTAATTCAAGCTTAAAAGCTTGAAAGCTACCCGATTTTCAGAAGAATTTAGCAGTTGTTTACCTTCTGATGGGTTATTCTGTGCTATTATTGAACTATTCTGGATGACTGAGATATGATTAAGGTGGATTATTGAGTCCTTGACTGATGTAACCGCTTGTGACATTATTGCTATATGTTAAGCTATGCCAGTCTGTATAAAATCTCCAGGCCTGAGATTCCCCTGTAATTGGACAATCTTACAGATGCATGTATGTGTCCTTTTGGTTCAATTTTCACAGAAGAATACATAGTACGAGATTATTACATCTCCAGAAGTTAACTTCACTTCTACAATATGGCTGATCTGATTCACTTTTTCTAGCCCATTTCTTTTTAAGAAAAATAGGGTAAGCTTGGGGGGTCCTGAAATCTAAGGTTAGATTCTTTGATTCCTCCATCCCTACAAAGAACAAAAAGAATCTGCCAATCCTACCACACCCTCATCAAAAAACAAAAACTAGGAAAAGGAAAAGGAAAAGAGAAAGAGAGAAAGACCTAATTGGGTTTCCCTTTCATCACCAAAAGGAAATATCCATTATAGCATATAATTCATTCAAATTTTTATTTTTCTCCAAAGCTTCTCACATTGCAAGGAAAGTTGCTCCCATTATTCATCGTGGTGGGCCTAACCTAACTCAGCAGGGAATCAAGCAGAGTGTATGTGTATGTGGGAGAGAGATGAATGGGAAAACAGCAAGATAAAAACAAACCATACGCTTTTTCCTCTTTTCTCTCCTTTTGAGATTCAAATGGAACTGTGTTGCTTTCTCTGTTTTTGCTGCATCAGAGATTCTCTCCACCCCTTTCAAGTCAAAGAAGAAAGAAAAAAAAAAAAAATTTAGAAAAGAAAAGTGGGTATGAATTGGAAGATGAGATAGAGAGAAAGGAAGAGCCACAGCTCAGGGCATATATTCCCTCAGAACACAACCCCACTTATGTTTCCAGATATGGAGTGAGAACATAGGACAGGCCACCACCAACTCCCCCAAAATTATAAAGAGAAGTATGACTGCCACATTTCAACCCATAGCTTAGCTTAAAGGATCAATAACCCCCAATATATGAATTTTAGTCTCTTAACTGTCTCTCCTTCGCCTAACGTAAAATGGGTATGCAAAATCAACACATGAATTTGGTTTTATCTACTGATGCAAAGCCTAGGCTTAAATGGACTCCAGAACTTCATCAAAGATTTGTTGAAGCAGTCAATCAGCTCGGAGGTCCAGACAGTTAAGTATCTATCTATCTATACATACATAAACAGGCTTAGTGATCTTCTTATTTTATTCTCTTTTTTCCTTTTTTGATTAACAGTTAAAGTTTTAAATTCTTTTTGGGCAGAGGCGACTCCCAAGAGTTTGATGAGAGTGATGGGAATTCCTGGACTTACTCTGTACCACCTGAAAAGCCATTTGCAGGCAAATTTTCTCTTCACAATGAATACACCCTTCTTTGTTGCTCTTACCATAATCGCAACGAAATGATTTTGAGAATATTTTCATTCTGTGCAGAAATACAGACTGGGGAAGAGCCAACAGGCCGAGGCCGGCATTGACAATAAGCAAGGTGATTGAAATGCTTCAGATGAGGCAGACATGATCGTCAAGTTATTAAATATATTTTCTTCTTAGGAATTATTTTATTCGTCTCTGTTGCAGATTACAGAGAGACTCAGAGCAGTGATGGGCATCACATCAGGAATATCAGTGATGGGCATCACATTAGGAAAATCGGTGATGGAACTCTCAATCAATTCAATGAGTAATAGTCAGAAATTATCCCAATAAATTTGATCAATTTAGATGGTGTGATAGTAATATTATAAAGAGCTTCAACTGATTCAAGTTTTGTGTTTATCAGAAGCTTGCAGATTGCTCAAGCTCTCCAAGTTCAAATGGAAGTGCAAAGGAAACTTCATGAACAAATTGAGGTATAACCATTAAACCTCAGTTGCTGATTCCCAGTAGTGTATTAATACATGCCAATCAAGTTGAACTCTTATTTTCAGGTGCAGAGACATTTGCAGCTGAGAATTGAGGCTCAAGGAAAGTATCTACAGTCCGTATTAAAGAAAGCTCAAGAAACACTTGCTGGGTATAGTTCTTCTGTTGGAGTAGAACATGCAAAAGCTGAACTCTCTCAGTTAGTCTCAATGGTTAACATGGGCTGCCCGAGTTCGTCGCTCTCAGAATTGACAGAAGCAGGAACTTCAAGCTTAAAAGATGTTGAGAGGAAGCAAATAAGAAGCACAATATGTTCCATGGAAAGCTCCTTGACGTCATCTGAAAGCTCTGGGAGAAAGGAAGAGAAGCAAGAAATAAAAGAGACCGGTGATACTCATAAGTCTAATCAGTCTTCTGTTGAACTTCCATTAATGGATGTTCAACCAGAAGACAAGCCTTGCAAAGGTAGCTCAATCAATCAAGCCAGTGGGAGGAAGAGAAACCAAAGCACCATTTCTGATGGTTTTTGTGAGATGCAACCCCTTGCTAAAAGATTAGCAACCCAAAAGGAGAAAAGCGGTGACCAGTTGAGAAATTCTGCATTATTGGGTAGATTTGATCTCAATAGCCAATACCCGAATGAGAGTGAATCAGGTTCCAAGGCAATAGACTTGAATTGCAAGGGATCAGAACAACTTAATGGGCCCCTTTAGAGTGTTGGAAATTTCATAGTTGGGTTTTAGTACTATAGTCTATGCAGAAAACTTGATTCTTAGAGCTAATCTTTTGTTTATAAACTATGTATATTGTAATGTGTATGGACCCCCAAGAAACTTTTGAAAGTAAATCCAAATCAAAAGAACGCATAATACAATATTGTGTGGATAGATCTCTTTGTCTGCCTCTCTGTCCCTCTCTCTTGTAATGGCATATATCCTGGGTACAACTGATAATTTGATTCCTGTACTCTTAATGGTCCCGAAAGAACCCAGATGCGACTTTTAAACTCAGTCATTAGCAGCCACTAAGTCAACTCAGCAAGGTTTTTCAGGAATTGCTTATATTTTATGTTGAGGCATGTCTCATGGAAAATTCTTTCAGATTTTGTGAGTTAGTGGCTACTGCATCATGATTCTTAATAGGGTTATTTAATCAGTTTCATAAATTCTCCTTCCCATTATATAAAGGAAAGCAACTTTGTCCGCCATTATAAATCATCCAACCACCCAACCCCCGCAAATCAAACTTTGCGCTTGCAGTCATTGCTGCCTCAAGACATCCAGGTTGAGACTCTTCAGGGCAGTTAATTTTCTAATAATTGCATTATATTTAATTAAGTAAAATACAAGTAGTGAGATATACCATTGCAGCGACATCATCATACATCCAACAAACAACAAATGAATCATTAGCTAAACCATGCGTATTGTTGAATATATGAATGCTAAGGAACTTTAATCAATTTAGCTACCAATGCTTGAGAAACGCAATGATTATATAGCCAAAGGGATTAATATATAATGTTTCTCTTTCACTCTCCTTAAGCAAGCACAAACACCAAAAATGAAGTTTCCATCGACGGTTCATTGTCACAAAATTCTCATAGCCTTTAGCTTTTTTCTCTTAAACTTGCCTCCATCCTCCTCTTCAATCCCTCAAGGTAAGATACTCACATAAATGCGGATTCTTATGCGATTATCATTTAAAAGATTAAACGTTTAATTATAACAATGATCTCATTCTTGTGTTATTGAAGGAAAAGGACTACCCTATATGACTTCAGATATCGACGAAGTCTCAGGAAAGTCCTTTGATTACATTGTTGTAGGGGGAGGCACAACTGGCTGTCCACTAGCTGCAACCTTATCTGAGGATTTCACAGTTCTATTAGTAGAACGCGGTGGCTCACCTTATGGAAATCCCTTTGTTACAGATAAGAGGTACTATGGGTTCTCATTGATACAAACTGATGAATTCACGTCGGTTGCACAAAGCTTCATCTCCAAGGATGGGGTTCGGAACCATAGAGGACGGGTGCTTGGAGGATCGTCAGCCATAAATGGCGGTTTTTACAGTAGAGCTAGAGAGGATTTTGTTAAAAGAGCCGGGTGGGATGAGGAGCTCGTAAAGGAGGCTTATGGATGGGTGGAATCTAAGGTAGTTTTTGCCCCAGAGTTGACACCATGGCAGACTGTTTTTGAATTTGGCCTTCTTGAAGCAGGGATTCTACCTTATAATGGTTTTAGTTTGGAACATATTGAGGGAACAAAGGTGGGTGGAACTGTGTTTGATCAATGGGGAAACAGACACACTTCAGCTGATCTTCTGGAGCTAGGAAATCCGGAAAATATTATGGTTCTTCTGAATACAACTGTAAACGACATTATCTTTAATACTAATGGTAAGCAATCTTAACTATGGATATAGAAATTTCTTCATCTAATCATCATGTATGATCAATCTAACTGGGGATATGAGGTTTTTCGTTCTCACAGAATCTGTTGAAATTATACAGGTAAGGCAAATGAGACCAGAGCTCGTGGCATAAGGTTCATTAAGAGCGACGGTAGCTCAAATCATATCCATGAAGCTTACCTCAGTCGGCCAAAGAATTCGAGTACATGGGGTGATGTTATTCTGTCAGCAGGGGCATTAGGAAGTCCCCAAATCTTATTGTTAAGTGGCATTGGACCTCACGATCACCTCAAAGATTTCAACATTTCAATCACGTCAGATTTGAAAGAGGTTGGGCAAGGAATGCAAGACAATCCTTGCATTGCTGTCTTGGTAGACACTCTGCCGCAAAAACGGCTACCTGAACCACCTGAAGTTGTGGGCATAGCGGATAACTTCAAATTCATAATCCAAGCTGGAGTTCTACCAATTAGCTTCAACGCAACGAGGATGCCAATTGCTGCCAAGTTAGCATTTCCAGCCTCCAGAGGCAAGCTTGAATTGGACAGCACAGACCCCAGGAGAAACCCTTCAGTCAAATTCAATTACTTAGCAAAGGACAAAGACGTAGACGAATGTGTAAAGATGGTACAATTGCTTGAGAAAGTGTCAAGGTCTCAATCAGTTTCTCTCTTCCTGGGAGTTAAACCCCAAGAAAAGTTGATGTCTAGTGATGATGAACGGAAAAAATTATGCAAAAACAATGTCAGGACTTTCTATCACTATCATGGAGGTTGCGCCATTGGATCAGTTGTTGACGATGATTACAGGGTCTACGGGGTTAAGGGATTGAGAGTAATAGACGGATCAACTTTTCAAGAATCACCAGGCACAAATCCAATGGCCACGCTTATGATGCTGGGAAGGTACCAAGGGATTAAAATCCTGAAAGAAAGAAAAACTTTTTGCCCCCAACAAAATCCTTAGCATCATATTGTGTGATTCAGAGTGTATCGATTTGAATAGAGGTAGCAACTGTGCGTAATCAAACTAACAATAATAATTTGTTTCAGTTTCTGGAGTTTGATAACCATCCTTCTATTTCAAGCAAGTTTAAGGTCATTATGATTATATCTTAAACACCACTTCCAACAAGATGTGTGTTTCTTCCTGTATTCTCCTGAAATCATGTCACTCTTCATGGCGGCAAGAACTTAAAAAATTTCATGGCCAAGACACTGCAAGAAATCAAAGCAAATTACCTAGTATTTATAATTGCATGTGAAACATACAGAGCCCGTGCATATTCTTGCAGAACAGGACCAAAAAAATAATTTATTACCAAAAGTTCCTTATTTCTCAATTTCCTGATGAGACCGAGGGCTTGGAGAAGAGGAGATGTCGCTATTGATGCCAATATTTCATTTCCTATCTCTAGAGGAAAGCTTGAATTGAAAAGCACAGATCCTAGGAGAAACCCATCAGTAAAATTCAATTATCCAGATAATGCAAAAGACTTGGACGAATGTGTTAAGATGTTTCAATTATTTCAGAGAGTGGCAAACCCTCGATCAGTTCTCTGTTCCTGGGTAAACCCCATGAGAAGGTGGTATCTAGTAACGATGAAAGGAAAATATTACGCAGAAACAATGCGAAGACTATCTATCATTACCATGGTGGTTGCGCAATTGAATCAGTTGCTGACGATGATTACAGGGTCTATGGGGTTAAAGGATTGAGAGTAATCTATGGATCAACTTTTCAAAATTTGCCAGTCACTAATCCAGTGGCTACGGTCTTCACGCTAGGAAGACACCAGGGATCAAAATGATTAAAGAAAGAAAAAAGTTCAACTCCTAAGGATATCCAAGCATTATGTTTAAGGTCGGTACTTTCTATATGATTATATGTTAACCAATACTTCTAACAAGTTAGCATCGTCTTTTTGTATTTTCCCAAGCTCATGTCAAGAACTTGAAAAAATCATGGCCAAATTGCAAAGTATTATTCTACTTCGAGCAATAACACTGTACATTCTATTCTATAACAGAGCTAAAAACCAAAAAAATAAAAATAAATCTCTTACAAACACTCAATTCTCAAATTCCTGATCAGGCATGGTACTTAGGGAAGAAGAGACATCGCTAGAATCACTGGAAGGAGAAGTAGTTTCGTTTTGATTAGAATCTTCACCACTTCTCCTATCACTGTTAAACGAGAAATTAACCCAAATCTCGCTCCTTCGTTCATCTGTCTTGTTACTGATTTCCTCTTCGTCAACAGGCATCTTGAATCGGCAAACAGGACACGACCCATGAATCCCAAGCCATTTCTCTATACAATTTGCATGAAATTTATGCTTACATGGCATCTCTTTCGCCATCTCACCATCCTTGTACTCCTCTAAACATATAACACACTCACCCCCAAACTCTTCCTTTTCACTTTCACCAATTTCGAAACTCCGCATGGACTCAACTGATGCCTTTGAAGCCGGTGGTTGACCATCTTTGTTAGCTAAATTTCTCAGCAGAGAATCTAAGCTTGACGCCCCTTCAATTACCACCATGCCTTGAGTGAAAGGATTAATGAGAACGATTCTTTCACTTGAATTTCTATTTGTTTGGTGCGTTTCTTCATCTGGGTTTTCAGGATTTTCTCTGGTTGTGATGTTTCCCGCGAAGCCCAAGAAAAATGGCAGAAACATGGACATGTCTCTGTGTCGTAACAGTCTCTCAAACAAAGATGAGATCTCTGGTGTTTCAGTTTCAGAAGCCATGAGAGTAATCAAAAACTCTACCAAAAGGCTTGGATTGAGACAAAAATTCAATCTTCCTTGAGAGAACTGCAAGTGAATTACGGAATTTGAAATGGAAAGCTGAAGTAGGAAGATAAAAGGGCAGAGCCCACGGGAAACGCAAGACAGGAAGGTTGTGGAAAGATCTGGAACATATCTGCGTTGTCAATAATGACTTTTGTCTGCTTTTGATTCATGTTCCCCCATTTTGATGTCTATCCTCTATATTCGATGATACTTTTGAGAGGTAATCAGGTGCTGTCGCGTATATGTTAAGCATCGGTACAATCATTTTTATATTCGTATCCCACGTGTCCCGCAGGTGAAACGCTTGAGGGTGTCCTTGCCCAGATATGAAGCACCTGGCTCTTTCTTGGAAAACCCAGAAAGTATCTGTCAGAGAATTTGAATACTGCCGAGGCTATTTGACGGCAGAAGTGCCAACCGGATCACTGACCGACGCGTATAAGTTGTTTGATAAAAGTCCTCTGTGATAGATTGTGGTCACGGATTTTTTTTTTTTTTAAATCTCATTCTTTAAGCTTTATCCAATGATGATTTTGCAGGGAAAGGTGGTGGGCATTTTAAATGTTACCATGGCTCTTACGAAAACTCCTGCCCTGCAATTCAAGAATTGCGGTCTGTTTGGAGCGTATCCAAAACCTTTCAACTTCTTACCCAATCAGAGAAGAAGTAAGCAAAAACAATGTTCCATTTTCTAGCTTTTGTTTGATTTTAATCGCATAGAGAGTACAGATCCTTTGAGCATGTATTTTTTTGGCATTCTGGATGGACTGTAAATCTTTCACTTTCGAGTAGGTTTTTTATTAAAGCCACTAGTGGTCGAAGCAAGGGCAAGTGCTCGCAAGGAAAGTGCCAAAATCCGAAACAGAAGGAATCAAAAGAAGGTACGTTTCACTGACTTCTTTTGCAGTTGTGTATGCGTTGAAGCCTTGCTAGTTCTCTGTTCGATTTTATGACGTCCTGCCTATGATTTGCCCTGTCAAACTTGGTGTTGCTTCAATGGTAAAGAATCCATTTTCCCATTGAAATGTGACTGACTTTTAATGATTTTTGGGGGTTGGCTATTGTAGCAAGGTTTGATATTCTAATGTTTTGAGCAGTTCAATGGCACACCCACAAAACCAAGGCTTTCAGTTTTCTGTTCTGAGAAGCAGTTATATGCCATGCTGGTAGATGATCAAAACAAAAAATGTTTGTTTTACGGCAGCACTCTGCAGAAATCCGTTCGCGGAAATCCACCTTGTACCACCGTTGTAAGCATTTCATCAAGCAATAGATTTCTTGCTTGCGGAGGGAAAACAAAGAAGGTTTTGTCTCGTGGCCATTGCTACTGATGGCTACCCTTTCTGTAATTCTTACTTCAGTATCTTACTGGGCAATGTTCTTGTTCTGTTTCCAGGAGGCTGCTGAGCGTGTTGGTGAAGAGCTTATCAAAACTTGCATTGATCTTAACATTAATGAAATATCATCTTATGATCGCAATGGTTGCAGTCGCGGGGAGAAAATGCAAGCCTTTGAGATTCCAATATCTCGTCATGGGTTCTTGGCACAATAGATCAGCATATTCCTTTTTAACTTTGAAATTGCAGCCTCCTGGTGATATGCCAACCGGAACATGCACACCATATCATACCAAACGTTGGCTTCACTGTGGCTTTACTGCTTACCAGCTATGGTAAGTGAGAACCCCGAACCCGGCGTGTATTTGAATTTTGATAATGATTTGAAACTTGACTATCTTTGCGGGGATATATTCTGTCTGCTTGGTTCAGAAATTTCCAAGACATCGTAGAAGAATACTGATAATGCAGTAATTCTGTGACGTAAATTTATTGTCAACTGATTAGTAATATTTACTTTTGCTGGCCATTTCGTAAAGGCGCCAATAGCAACGGTTGGGAGGTAGGTAGTTACCGTTTGATAACGTTAGATATTCAAAATCTGAGTCTGTTATTACATCATTGTATTGAAGAGCCTCACTTACAACATCGACTGAACAGTGAAGACATTAGCTTCATCTCAATCTCTTTGTTTGGTCAATAACTACTGAACATAATGGAGAAGAGTGAAGACATTGGAATCAAAATCAACATTGAAGCCCCACTAAATGACCCAACTACAGACCCTTCTTCGCCACAAGCTCTTCCGGCTCATGGCCTGAGAAGACAAGCAGTGGCCAGAGGAATTAAGAAGACTCTCCAAAATGTAAATTCTAGTAAACTTCCTCAGCACAGGAACCCTTTTAACCTTCGAAATGTACTCCCATACGTATCAAACAACGGTGATTGCTCTTCAGTTAGCACTCGAATGATTCACGTCCTTCTGGGCCTTTGCACGCTCTCTTGCTTTTTCTAGCCCTGGCGCGGAAGTTCCGAACGATGAGAGGCATAAAGTTGGGTTGACTGATTTTGTTGGTGCAATTATGTCAGTGTTGGTTTTCATGGCGAATCAGCACCGTGTGACGAATTTGCCTTTTCCCGGATCACGTTAAGGAGATGGATGAAGTGATGGAGTTCTCCTCCCATGGCCGGGATAATCTGCAGCGGCCTTTTCTTGGTCTCCACCGGCACAAGATATGGCATAGGATGCATTTGTTGAGGGTTTTACCTTCTTTGTTCTGCCAGTGTTTAAACATCTGAAACTTTGAGATTTCAATTATTGAACTTTCCTGTGCATGGATTTGGATTTAGACATCGAAATTAACAAAATCCCTCTTGTTTGTATAACCTTGGCAGGCAAAGTAGCCAACTAAAATCTCGATTTTGTCTCTTTATGGTGCAGAACCAATCAGTACTCCTTTGAAAGCTCAACGCAAATCCTCGCAGAGATCATATAGGGAAAGAAATTCGTAGAACTGTAAACTCTAGAAGAATGGCCAACATTATACGGTAGGTGAAATTTTTAACATCATAATATTGATGGGTATCTACACAATGTATCTCTCTGCTCTCTGCTTGACATTGATACCTCGTAAATCTAATATGCACTACTAAACAATATTCCCTATCCCATCTTTACAAGAATAGACATTTTTGGACACCCCTCAGTACCTGTACCCTACGTTCCCTGACTAGAAAATATATGAACTCTTCCCTTTGATTTTGCTCGATCCTGCTGTTAATTATCTCTACCAAAATCTGAATCCCCAGACGTGTATATTTAGTCATCTCTACCTACATTAGGCCTAGTGAAGAATATAAATATGCATATCAATCACTACAACATCTAGCAGTATTTCCTTCCTGGAGTTTCTGCCAAAGACAGAACATCTCCCTAGGACTTTGGTAGTGGGCAACAATATAACCATCCTTGCAACCTTCATTGTGGATTCTCTCTTCGTGCTCATACCTAACTTCTAGACCACCTTTCTTCATATCTGCAATCCAAATGCCCATTGCCACATCTTCTAGCTTAAACATCTGCCATATGGGGCATTAAATTTGTTCAATGAGAATTTAAAATGGTAAACAGTATTAACCTAATAGATGTAATAAAAAAAGCAGAGGGGAATGATAAGTGGTGTTGATAGTCCAAAATGTTTATATTAAGAAGGGAAAAAAATTAAAAAAAAAAAAAAACTATAATTGACTATCATACCTTTAATTGGCCTTCTTTGTATCTCTTGTACACTTTCTTTGCTATGTCACAAGACACAACATAACCAGGACCATGTGCCCAAGGGGGATAAGTCTCTTCGGGCCATTCCTTCATGAGAGCAAACAGTGAAGGGCGACGTGAGAAGCAGAAAAAAAAAATTTTTTTCACTGAAAGAATCATGGATAATGTGCAAATTATCTTATTCTTGCAACAACCAAAATATGTTGGGATAATCCAACAACAAAGAACAGCATCAAGTATTCATTTTTTTGTTGTTAATAACATGAAGTAAAGATTGAGAAAACTCAAATGCTAGCAGCATTCAACAAGCCATGAGCCAAGTTGGCAAGTTGAAGTTGCCGAACTCAAAGCAAGATAAGTGGAAAATTACCTCAGGGCTAATAAACCACTTGCTATCAGAATTCCTATGAGGCCGGGACTCTGAGTTAATGAGTCCATAAAGCAACCCGGAATTCACATTAATCCTGTTCAAAGAAGTCAGCACTTCATCCACACGGACAAATGCATCATCATCCGTTTTCATGACAAATTTTGCTGAAACAACCTCCGTCTGTCAAGTAGGGAAGCTCAATGAGGTAAAGGAAGAATTCTCCTGATATAATGAAGAGACAAGACGTTACCCCAAAGATGCAGATGGCTAAAGTTTTCCAGGTGATGAGACTGTAGTAATCAACAAAAGGCATCAGCTGAATGTCTCCATATGTCTGTGCCTCGTACCAGAGTTCCCCATTGACTATGTGGTTTTTATGCTACAATATGCCTCAAACTCAGTAAGTACTTCAGTATAACTACAGAACTTTACACCTTAAACACAACGGTTGAGTTCAAAAGTGAGGCCTCTAAAAGCACCTTACTTGTACTAGCGCTAAGTATCAGAAGAAGCCTACTATGGATGGAAAATAAAAAATAAACCAATTATGACAGGATGATTGTCAATTATAGCATGTTTCCAATATTCAACCAGAATATGTTGTGCACCAGAAAGGGGAAGGGGGTTGTGAAAAGTAAGATATAGTCAAGCTCACCAAACCAACAAAAAAGCGAACTGCAACTGCTCCTGACTGCACTGCTGCGTACTGCATCCATGTTCGTCTAACAGCCATTCTTCGCTTAAAATTATTTGCCGTAGAGAAAACACCAATGAACAAATCCACTGGCTTATGAAGAGAGAGAGGAGAAGATTTCAGGGCTTCTAAATCAGTTGTATGCTCTGAATCCTCGGATGTGGGTAAACCACTGGCTAAGACAGAAATTAGTTTCAGGTCTCCAGAAATCTTAACTTCATTAACAAGCCATGGCTCCAAAGTCTGAACATATGACAAGAGAAAAGCAAATAAGTACTGTTCAAATAACAGAATTGCAAAAGTCGCAGGAGAGACAGATGATAGAAATTACTTCGCGATAAGCAAAGGATGTTATGTGCTTTCCGTCGATGGTTGTTTGGATTCCTTCTAATCCTACTCTAACTGTGGCAACAAAAAGATGACATTGCTTGAAAGGAAAATATCTTCTGGGTTTAGATCCTTTTCGTGCCTTTGTGGACATCCTTGAGTTTTTCAAGTGGATGCCAGTAGTAGAAGGCCTCTCATCTTTACCAACCAACTTGTTGCACTGATCCAATTCATCCACTAGGACATAAAGGAAAAGATGAGTTATGTCAGAATATAACAAGGCAAACAACAGTAATTTTTTACCAGCCTTGAGTAAGTAAACAGAATGGACAAAGAGAGAAGCACCTTAGAAAACGATTCCAGTTAATAAATTCAGTTGCTAGAAGTCATAATGATAAATAATTGACCCAAGTAAAATTGAATTGAACACTGAATTCAGAAAATATTGACTTCGCAACAAAATATGGTTTTTCATCTAGAGAACAACCAATAACTTTAAATGACTTAGTGAAAATGCACTGAAGTTTATGCAAACGTTATAATTGCTTCACCCCATATGCTTTTCAACATTGAATGCCCCAACATTGAGTGGAGAGTTCTAAAGGCATATACTGAAAAATAGAAAATATTGTCTTAGAACTTGAAGCTCAACAAAGTCAAGTTGTTTTTAATGGGATGAATGAAACATGCATAAGCAGTATATAAACAGCTTTTACCTTTTGTTGCACTCAACAAATTAAAGATGTAATAATAACTTTTACCTTTTATAATTTTTTCAGGGGAAGGGGATGGACAACGCTCCTCATCACCCCAGTCATGAGCTAATGTCCAGGTGTTTTGGACAATCACAGGATTCTCAGTTATCTTATCACCGAGCAGCCTAACATTGTAATGCAAGATAATGGGTGGATCAGGCTCCCCTGGAAGTGGTTCTCCTGTTAAGTCAATCCGAAAATTACCAAGAAGACCATTTGGAATGCCAATAATTGTAATAGAAGAACCCTGAGTTAGTCCACAAGGAACCTGCAACTTAAAACTTCTGCTGTCAAGATCAGTAGCATTCATCTTATTTATAAAATGGGGACATTGTTTCTCTTTCACTCTCCTGGATGAACTTTCATTAGTATAACCAAGTTTTTCCTCTTCAAGTGACACCATAAGCTTATTCCACGCATTTCCAGCTTCCTTGATAGCCTCTACCCCATTTACTAAAAACTGAGAATGATTAATTAAATGTTTCAAGAGATTCCAGGTCTGCAAAGACTGCCACTCTTCCTTGGATATATTCTTTTGAGCAAAGAGGCTGAAGGCTATGGTATGAAATGAAATCACTTGAGAGGCATTCCCTGGATTTTGAACAGCAAGGGGAGCTGCAGTACGCATCCATTCCAGAGGATTACTTGCATTGCCAGGGACAAGACTTGTCAGATAACTATCTCCAATAGGATTTTTCATGAGACCATATCTCAGGAGCAACAATGTAAACAAGGATGCAATTAGAACACCACCGTACCATTTCTTCATTCTGCTGCTTAAACAACTGCATTAAAATTTTTGAGCCTCCTTTCCATAGAGATTGAGAATAAAACAGCTAGTACACAACTGACTAGAGATCAACACATGATTGAGTTTCATAAAAATGGAATTCAGTGAGCAAATCCACAAAGCTGGGGTACTAAGAAAGTGTAAAAAAGATTATATATGTAGCTACAGACCGTTAAAACTTTTCAGAAAGATACAACTCAGGCATAGAATGCAAAAGTAGAAGGATGGCTACACTTCCTGGAGGCAAGCTTCAGATTTATTTCCAGTCAGTTGTTTTTGTTTTTTTTGCAAGCATCTCCTTTTGGCTTGACAATTGAAAGCTTCCACTACATCAATGATAGTTTCACTGTATAAGTTCTTGATGGAGCCTCTGAGAAAAGACTGTCAAGCCAGAACAAGTTCCAGGAGCAATTAGTCAACAAATGAGAATCAAAGTTTTCATAAAATTCCACAAAATACAAAATTCAAGTATGACACTTGGTAAAAATCCTTGTGAATAAAAGATTCAGCCGGGGAGGGATTTATTGGAAAGAAAAAAATAAATTAAACACATGTAATATGAAATTGACAGAAAATATAAAAATGAAACCTGGTGGCCTTGCCTATCCTTTGATATGGAAATCATTCACAATTGAGCTTTAGAAAGCAATCTCAAAGTTCAACAAAACAGGAGTAGCTCTATAATATCTTAAATAACTTCCCAAATTCCCCAAAATCGAACACCAATTTCACCATAATCTTAAAGAACAACCATAGAGGAACTCACTCGTGAAAACTGAGATACCATCTTCCTCTGTAATTCAACTAAAAGAACAAATCATCAAAGTCAATACCTGACCTAGGTCCTAGTATCACCCCACCTAGGCAAATTAAGTGAAGGGCTTTACTTTGACCTTTCAATGCCCATATAAACATTCTTTCTTCACTTGTAAAGGAATTAAGCTGTACAAAATTCTGCAATGACTTGGTTAGCTTAGAAACGCGCCAAGTAGCAGACAGCACTAACTATATTTTTTACGAGATAACTTGTTAGATCACCAAATCTATTGAGGTAGGGACCACATTACATCAACAATCGATATGCATATAATTGGAAAAACAGAGACAAATTCAAACTGCATTACTGTAAGATGAAGACATTTAGTCCTCAAAAGGATAACAATCAAACTAGTTGCAGTTTTAATTGAACATTTGATAGAAGTAATTGGAAAAAGTTTATTTCAGCCTGCATAGTTTGGCTTTCTTTTCATACTTAAAAATGCAAAAAAAAAATATGAACTCTGAAAAAATCAATATTTGTACATACAAAAATTCGTTCGAGTATTCACTACAACTACCGAGCTTAGTTCAAGTGAAGTTTTTAAACCTGAAAAAGCGAAGCAACACAAAATACAATACTACAAATTTTTTAAATCACATTCATTTCGTTCGATTTTCTGCTAAACAAACAGATCTCAAACGCATTGTACTAAATCCGAACTTAATCAAACGATGGCCATAAAAAGGAAGTAAAATCAGCTCCAACTTCAAAAATTTTTACTAGAACATACAACACAAGCAGAAAATTAACCGTTTCAAGTTGAAGAGTGAACTCACTTTCTTCCTAATCTGCTCACTAGAATTTCCGAGAAAGTGCGAGAAAATCGGTGAGAAAAATTAGCGTTCAATTTCTGTCGACTTGGCTTGTCGTTTACACACGCTCATCCCAGTAAGATTATAAAAAAAACAAAAAAAATTAAAATAAAATAAAAAATAAATTCGGTCTTTTATCTTGACTTCCATAAAACTATCCACTCAAGTCTTCACTAATTGTTCAAACCAGTAAGGACAGACCTTGTGGTTTGACTGGGTCTCACCAATGGAAGGCCGCCACGTGCATTGAAGTTAATTTCTTTATACCACAACTTGTGACGTGGCGAACTGCAAATGGCCTGGCGAAAAACAACGGAGGACCCCGATTCCATTGCTTTTCTTTTTATTTCCATTGAAGTAAGGGTGATTATCATATTGGTCCATGTAGTTTGCAAAATTGAACAAATGGATCTACAAGTTTACCATTTATCTCAAATTCATCCCTGTTACTCTTCATCTATTCTAACTTCATTAATAACTATATGTTAGGTAAATATTGACTATTTTATATAAATTAATAATAAATATTAATTATTTTATTTAAATAATAAAAAATATAATATCAATTTATATATTTAATATTATCGTTATTATTCATTGTTAATGTAATATCACAACACCTTTTCTTTTTTTTATAGTATTTTTTATTAGGATTGGTTTATTGTAAATTGAGTGTATATTACAATTGATGAAAGATATGCAAAATACAAGAAATAGAAAGGAAGAAGAAAAGAAATGGAGAGGTTAAGGACTTGGAATCAACTGCTCTTTTGATCTAAAACTTAGGGAACTGGACACTGGAAGCGCATCTCTTCTTTGGTAGCACCGGGCATTCGATAAATTCTGAAGCAGAAGTGTCCGCGCACATATAAATTTGGTAAAGCTGGCTGTTATGTTCTGGATCCACGTTGCATTCTATTCCTGGAGTAAACCCAGTAGACTCTTTAATGGCATCTTTTATGCTGTCCAGGTCGTAGAATTTATTATCTGGTTTGATTCCTGAAAGTGTTTTCAATTTACACCGTCAATGCTTTGGAAAATTTATGAATGAATTCATGCCTGCTTTGGTTCAGTACTTACCAGCATTCTTGAGGATTTGGAGGAGGTTTGCTTTCTGTTTCAACTTGAGAGCTGCTTCGAAGTATTCACGTTGGTCAAGTTCAGACTCCGCGCATGTCCCATGTTTTTCCCATTCGTGGGTCCAGAAAGCGGTGCCATCGTTGCTAGGGCAGGACAGTGTTGGCCAATTCGTTTGCATATCGCTCATGAGATCCGAGATCTATATATATACATATATATATATATATATATTCCATGACATTCACAGAGAAGGGAAACAAAGCAAATTAAAGTCTGAATAGCAAGCCAGAACTAAAAGACACTGAATCCTTAATCCTGCAAGGCTAGCTAGCCTCAGAGAGACGATTATCATAAGCCATAAATACAATATATATATATATATATATAGATAGATAGATAGATAGATAGATAGATAGATAGTAGAACCGTATTAGTCGTAAATACCTCAGACTTATCGAAAACACTATCAGGGTCACAGTTTGATGGATACGAGCCATCTTTGTAGTTAGGCCAAAGACCATGGATGCCGAAATCAGCAGCAGGCTTTCCTGACTTGGGATAACAACAACTGTGCTTGGTATCACAGTATGATCCTGGCCACTGCGCATATGATCAAATGCTAACAGATCAGAAACATATATGCATCATCCAAAGAGAGACAGCAACATTACAGAGAAAGCTCATCTACCTACCTGTTGAACAAAGTAGAAGAAATCAAATTCCTGTGAAACACACCGAACTGAGAGATACTGTAATATCAAAAGCTTGATACATATTATTGAAAACTGGAGTTTCATCTTTAGATTGATGTTCTTTCTTTCTGGCAAACCTTATAAGAAATCTTTTAATTTATACTAGCAATTGGTAGACAGATAAATTATTGGCAAAAACAGTTAGGTGACCGACAGAATATCCGGAACAGTATATGCTTTCTGTAGAGTCTTGGTTAATTTTTTATTACTTGGTTGGCGTATTTGACGGTCTCCTAACGATTGTTGTACAGGTTTTGCTTGCCTTTTTGTATTTCTTTTCGTTGATGAAAAGTGACAATGACATATTCCTCCCTCGCAATTGGCTCTACAAACAAATCTGTTCTTAAAGAAGTAAAGTTCCCTTCTTAGTGGAAAGAGCATGATCAAGAAAACTTAATAGCAACCAAACTCAATATTTTATTTTAATCTTTGTCAATGCACTTGCGCTACAAATTATGTTCTAAATTAATGAGCAATGAAGGTAGCCACGTAAATGGGTAGCCATTTTCTCCTCCTAAATATGGCATCTACATTTGCTTTCACATGGAAAGGAAGGAAATGTTTCGCGGACATCAAGGAGAGCGCAAGCCATGGAATTAAAAGAGCTTTTCCCCACAAATTCTGAAATTGCACTTGTATCTAATACGGGGAAGTTATTGTTCTATTCTCTAGATAAGGCCATAGAAAGGAAGTGACGTTGAAGAATCAACAATGTATTCGAAGGGATCGCCACATCTAGAATTCTTCTCCTAAATTGTGAGCTGTGAGATAAAGTAGTAGGTGTTATCTTGCCTGAGGCTGCATGACCTAAATGAACACCCTCTTCTCTTTTGGTATACGTAACCATTTCCTGCAAATATAGTAAGCTAAAATTTTACATGAAATAGTTTGGAAATCATCTGGTTTAATATTGTATCATTTCGACTACAAGTTTGTTTGGCATGCCTGCTTTTGCATATTTGAGAGATAAGGCCACGCATAAGAGTTTATTGTTTGAGGAGTTGCTATGAACTTGACAACTAATGCAATTTGAAGAGCAGCAAAGAAGCCATAACTAACACCAAATGGCAACAGGAAGGCAAATAGTTTAGTACAATATTACAAGATCAATAATCAAACTGTGTAGCGATCAACAGTGAATGGAGAAATGAGAGGCATCCTCTAAAAGGAAGGAAACTCAATCTGAGAGCCACATTTGCCTTTCGGAAACACTGGGCACGCGATGAAATTTGAGGCAGATGTGTCTACACACAAGTAAATCTGGTAAAGCTGGCTGTTGCCGGATTTATCAACGTTGCATTCTACCCATGGAGTGAACCCAGTTGCTTCTTTTATCGCATCTTTAATGCTTTCCAAGCTGTAAGAATTTCCATCTGGTTGTATTCCTGTAACATAAAATAAAAGAAATCTTAAAAGTCAGAATTTGGTTCTTTAAGTAGAAATCTGAAGAAAAATTATGGATGATTGTAGTAGAATTTCTAGTCACCTGCGCCTTCGAGAATTTGGAGGAGATCTACTTGGTTTTTCAAGCTGAGAGCTGCCTGGAAGTAGCCGTGTTGGTCGAGGACCGATTCCGAGCAGGTGCCGTGTTTCTCCCACTCATGTGACCAAAACTCTAGGCCATTGCCGCTTGGGCAAGCCAGTGTTGGCCAGTTCTTTTCCATGCTGCTTTTCAAGTCTGTAATCTGTACCAAGAATGATAAAAAGGATTAAATATGCTAATTTTGGTGAATTCAAACGGGACAGTGCTAAAAAATGATTAGACGAAACGTTTCTTTTGTAATAGCATTAACGGAAAACGCTGTCA
Organism: Khaya senegalensis; assembly: GCA_032402905.1. Lineage (NCBI taxonomy): Eukaryota > Viridiplantae > Streptophyta > Magnoliopsida > Sapindales > Meliaceae > Khaya > Khaya senegalensis. The sequence goes on along the minus strand of CP135537.1, from coordinate 7,483,647 downwards.
GATATTCAAAACACTGTTCTTTTTCCTATATATTTTAGAGCAACCACAAAAACGTTTTTAGAATAAGAAACGTAGTGACTCTTCCCCTGAAACAGAACCTCTACTGCTTGTCGGATAATAATTAATACTGTGCAATGCTGTAAACGTACGGAGATTGCAATAAAATTGAGGAGTGGAAGTACCTGGGATCGATCGAAGGGGTTACTAGGATCACAGTTGGATGGATACGAGCCATCGTTGTTGTTTGGCCAGAGTCCATGAATGCCGAAGTCCGCTGCCGGCTTTCCCGTCGTCGGATAGCAGCAACTTTTTGCTGTATCACAGTATGATCCCGGCCACTACACCACAACAAAATGCCAAACCCACAAATTTTAACAAATCAACGAACGAACCACAAAAGAATTATCACTCATCAGTGATCACTTACTTGCACAACAAGGTAGAAGAAATCGAAGTTCTGGGAAACACAAAGAACTGACAGGTACTGAATGAAGAGTAATTTGATCCAGAAAGAAGCGTACACGGACTCCATCTCTATCTGTGTTTTTCTCAGTGGGAAAAATGGTAAACAATCAATGCATATAAGGAAGCTACGATGGTGTAAAATGATGTAATAGCTGTATTGTATTTATTGGCGGAAATGGAAGGTTGTGGATTGACAGAGAATCTGGGTCAGTATATGCTTATTACTTGCCCTCATTCTCAAATGTTAATAATTGTAATAACCACAATGTGTGGTTTACGTGTGTAAGGAATGTCCCATAATTGTCGGCTCTCTCATCTAATTTTGCCTGTCATATTCATTGTTTTTGCCTTTTTCTTTTTCTTTCATACTTTCTCATCACCATTTCCAGATTTTGTGATGACAAGATATGAACAGGATTTATGTCGTGAAATTATTTAAATTTAAGTTAATTGTCTTAAATTTTTGGGACAAGTTTACCAAGAGTTAAGTAATTTTTTAATTTGCTTATGATATGATAATGCCTATGAAACTGTGACAGATGGCTATGGTTGTCAGTATCACTGATTGCAAGTCAAATAGATTGGTTAGAAATGGTCACACCTTAACCTTATCATAGTTGTTTGATTTCTGATTTGTTTAGTTCTGGTTCTGGAAATAAATCACCTCATTTTTAAACCAAAATATCTGCTCCTCAGTTCACATCACACCTACCTTTTGCTTTCACACCGAAAAACTTCGACATCCACAATTCCCCATTCACACTCGTCCACACTGTTAAATTTTGGTTTCATTTGATTTTCAAGTTTCGATTAGTTTAATTTAGAGGTTGAAAGATCACTGATAATGGGGTCAACTCATTCCTGAATAAGTTGAATCTTCCGTAGTTTATAATTTGTTTCAAGAAGAAAATAATTTAGAGGTTGAAAGACTACCGATAATAGGGTCAACTCATTCCTGAATAACTTCAGTTGAATCTTCAGTAAGTTATATTTTGTTTCAAGAAGAAAATGGTTCATCTTCATCAACAACAGACCTCTGTAATATGTCCCCAACACCATGGATTTCATTTTTTTTTCCCTCTTAATCTTCCAATGCTGATCAAGAAATTGTGTAACTGATCTTTAGAGGCAAGGAAATTCGACCTCCCAACTTACAGAGGCATACCCACTTGCTCACCTTTAGTGGCCTCAAATATACTGTTTAAGCTGTACAATCTCCCATTTAGTTCAATTCCTGCAACATCATCATAAAATTTTTTGAATGTATTAAGGACATTATACAAAAGACATAAGAAGAAAGGGGTTACAGTGTTAATCTTAAACACAATTGTCTTGATTCTTACCTTTAAGTTTAAATTTTTGGACAAGTGACAATTCAATATGGTATTATAGGCAAGTTAATCTCACGATTTTGTATAATATTAACTCAAGCAACTACCAAATCACATAGAAATGGCAAAAGAATGACTTTCGTACAGGAAATCAATTGATCAGTTTTATATCGCCAAAAGGAAAAAAAAAAAAAAAAATCCCTGTACAAATACAGCTTCATTACCAAACACAAGATTTAGATTATTTCTGATTGGTTGAAAGGAATCTCTTCACGTGCCAAAAATATCCCAATTCTCAAATTCTGAAGTTAACGATTTGCTTTACCTCCCTAACTTGCATGGGGATTCCAAGTGGGGTATTGGAGATCGATAATGGGAAACCTCTCTACTCCTTTCTCCCTGGTTCTCACTTGTGACATGACATGGTGCACAAGTGAAGGCTTTGGTCGCACTGAAATATCCACAAATCTTTCCACTAATTGCTGTGGTTGAAATCAGACACAAGGCAAGGCCAGGTTACATTTCTCCATTATGATTGTGATGATTTTAGGTTCAATCAATTTTATCACCAGAAATCCCCACAGGAGCACTTCCCATCTTTAAAGTGGTGGAATCGTTGGACATCTCTAAGAACTATCTGCCTATCAAAAATCAATGATATAAGTTTAGCAGCAGAATGACAATCCCCACACACACGAAGGTTCTTCACAACACGAATTGTTGTTCCAGGTGGAGTGTTTAGGAGCCCAAAAGTAATGGCCAGTTTTTCACTATGATATCTAAGTGTAATTTCTTTATCTTCGTCTTCCATATCCCCATGATAGACAAGAGAAGTATCCGGTTTGTATCCAACCATCTTCAATTCTTTAACCAACTCATCAAGTGCTTTGTGGAGATCCGTAGAGACAGAATGCACTCCATCACCAGAGAAAAATTCATGCACTACACTGTTCACCTCTATGGAACTACAGCCAGGAATTTTCACCACACCTCTATCCCTCATTAGTTTCCTAAAAAAATCCACGTCTTCCCATCTCCCAACTCTTGCACACAAGTTTGATAAGATCACATAATCCCCACCATGAGAGTCATCTAGTTCAAAAATTCGCTCAATGACCTGCTTCGCCAGTTCTACATTGCCATGGCTACTACAAGCTGATAACAAGGTTCGCCATAGTATAGGGGTGGGTTTGATTGGCAATTCATCAATGAACCTATAAGCCGGGTCCAAGCGTCCAGCTCGACCAAGTAAATCTACCATACATCCGTAATGCTTGATTCCAGGAACAATCCCATGCCTTTCCTTCATACTATAAAAATACCTACAACCTTCCTCCACTAGTCCAGTGTGACTGCAAGCATACAAGAGACCCAGAAATGTAATCTCATCAGGACTCATTTGTGCCTTTATCATTTCCTCAAACATCAATATGGCTTTATGACCCTGCCCATGAGTTGCATATGCTACAATCATTGCTGACCAAGCTTGTGTATCTCTCACTCTCATGTTATCAAAGATAGAAATAGCATCATCCAAGCTCCCACACTTTGCATACATATCTATTAGTGCAGTATTCACTTTCACATACTTATCAAATCCATATTTCTTAATATATTCATGTATCCACTTCCCTAGATCCAGTGATCCCAACAAAGCACAAGATGACAAAGCACTAAGCATGGTAACATCAGTAGGCTCAATGTTCCTCTCTTGCAATTCACGAAACAATGACAATGCCTCATTTGGCCTACTACTACGAGCGTACCCCGTGATGATCGCATTGTATGAAACAACACACGGTTCTGATATCTTATCAAAAACCCGCCTAGCGGCATCCACATCATTACACTCAGCGTACATATTTATGAGTGTTGGACATACATATACATTGTAATTCAGCTCTAATTTGATAGCAAAGCAATGCAATTGTTTACCTTCTTGCAATGCTTTAGCACCCATACTCGCGCATGCTTTAAGCAGAGATGGAAATGAATAGTCATCGGGTAAAATACCAGATTTTAGAACCTCAACAAAGAGAGAAATTGCACGAATTGGTGTTTTAGAGCGGGAATAGCCACGAGCCATAGTATTAAACAAAACAACGTCTGGCTCCGGGATTCTGTCGAACAGTAGGTGGGCATGTTCCATTGATAAGGTTGTGGGGTTCTGCGTGCAGAAATTGATAAGCTTGGTGAGAACATTGAGGTCAGTCTGAAGGTGGGTTTTGATGGTAAAGGCTTGGATTTGCTTGAGCTCTCCAAGAGAGGTGCATTTGGGTAGTAAAGACAGTGGGTTCGTAGTGTCATTTCTTGGGGTGTTTGTGTTTGTATAAAGCTTTGAAAGAGAAGATTGAATTATTGGTGGAAATGAAGCTGTCGCCATTGCAACTAAGCCATAGAATTGAGTCTCTGTTTGCCAGAGCCGGAATGCAAAGATAAGAACTGTTGTTTATTGGTAATAATCAACCGCACCCACGAACATGATAGATAATTCAAAATCAATGAACAATATATAGCCACGCTACACTTTTTGCCCCAACTGAGAAATTATTTTAATCTGTTGTAGAAACAGAGGGAATAATAACAATGAAAAGACAAGAGCTAATGTTGTCTATTGGAATAACCAATAGGGTTTTGCCCATAATTTTCCCCAGTCTCCACCTTTATTTATACTCTAAACATTACATTTTTACTTTTCTGGCAAGCCCAAATCATAATCATGTTGTCACTTCTGCTACTTTTATTATATTAGTTCGTCTGCTTCAACTTTTGCATGAATTGAGAAAGTTGTGACGCTGCTAAGTGCTTTTCTTTTTGTGGGTCGTGTTAATTGAGTTGCATGTCTTGTTGCCGCTGCTTCTTGCGTTGCAAAAATCCCCAATACTATTGGTTTTGCGTGATCTTATTAACATAAAAGCTTGGTCCCACCATCTCAATCAAGTTTCATGGTTTACAATTTGTTTCAGGGAAGTGTAGGTGCCCAGTACAGCAACAAATGAACCAACCACCAAAATTCCGGCAATTGCCATCAGCTCCAATCCAAAACTTTGAGCTGCTTTCTCAATCTTGAGGTAGCACAGACATGGCAACAATATGGAGACTGTGACGCTCAAGAATGAACCGATGAACGCCATAACGTATCCAAAAAATGGAATTGTCAAGGCCACAATCATTGTGCTGATAACCAGTAAAGTTCTGATAAGGATACTAAGAGATCTGCTGTTACGGAAATGAGATGTGTCTTCAAGAGCAGTAGCAATTCGACTGATTACCACTGCATATTTGGTGAGGGGATTGATTAGAGTTGTGTAAATTGCTATTTTTGTACCGAGTTTTCTTAGAGGAAGATTTAATGTCACTTGAGATTTCAAATGATCTCCATACATCAAGTATCCTAGAGTTGCCATAGAACCATAGTGGGTAGTGCTCGCAATGAAGCAGACGAGTAAAACCTGCAATGAAAGACAATATAAGAGAAATAGTAAATGAATTAGTTTTGCACTAACACAACTTCTGTGATTAAAATTTCAATTTCTAACATGGATGTTAGCATGTATAACCTTAGAGAATTGCCTTCTATCTTTCATGGAGTTGCATAATGTGGGGAAAACAGCATGGCCACAATAACAGAAAGTATACAAGCTTATAGCAGTGGGCAAACCTCCCCAGTTCAGAAGCGTGCCTCTTTCCTGGAACCCAACACCGTCAACTGCACCAACCCATAAAACACAAACAGCCAGAATAACAGAAGCCAGGACCCCACCAGCAGAAACATAGGCAAGAATTCCCAAATTCCTTAACCATGTTGTGGGCAAAATTACTAGGGAAGTGAGCAGAACAAAGCCTTGTTTTCCTCCAATTTTTAGGCTACCAATTTTGAAACCCATGTTTGGAAACAACTTGTCTAAATTGTCACCTTCTAATATAAGAAATTCAACAGCAACTAAATACAGTTCAAGATACATGAAGATTGCTACCAAAGCTCTTCCTTTCAATCCAAATGCCAGGTCGCCTATATCAGGATATGTTTTGATGAGTGGATGTGCAATCATACATCGTCGCAGAAGTAAACCCGTGTACCAACAGATAATTGCCACTAGAAGAAGAATTATTAAGCTCAGCCACCCCCCTTCTGAAAGTGCATAAGGAATTGACAGTATCCCAACACCTGAGAAAACATGGTAACCAATTTGACATTTGTTATCTTTAGTCACATCGATAGAAATCAGACCTCATCCTGGAAACCCTTTTTATCGATATGTTAACGAACACACAAAGAAATATGAATTTGGTTTAGATTTTAGAAGCAAGATAAATAATCAGATTAAGTTAAGGCAAAAGTTTGGTTATAGCTTGTCAACTTCGCGAGGAATTAAAACCAGAAGCTTGGGTGGTCCGGAGTGGAAAAAAAACAGGATGTTTTCTTTATGTCCTGCGTGAAAAAATTTGCCAAAACATATATGAAACTTGACAAGGCAGATCATATCAGTTCAAAAATACAGTCGATATGTTTTTGCATGAAGCAAAAGTCTCTAACGTATGCAACCTGAAGATATTCGATAATCCAGAATAGAATCAGCATGATCATGAAGGAAGAAAAAAATAGCAATCAGCTAATTCACAACCACCAATCGGTTCTTTAAACCTACTCAGACTTTATGAATGAATAACAATAAATTGAAACAACAAAACACTCAAATGCAAGGAAAGTTTTTAACTGTATTCTCATTCTATGGAAGGCCTAACGAACTGCACATGTACTACCCAAGGGAGAGGGAAACGGAAACAGAAACCTGATAAGGCATTAAGTCCATTGAAGCAAGTCCTAAGGAAAGTGGTTCCGTTTTGCTGTTGCTGTGGCCGTGAGAGCTGGTTTTGGTTCTCCATTATCTCTTCCTTTCTATTGTCCTCCATAGTTTACTGCCTAGGACCCAACACTTCTGTACATATAAGGAAAGGAATGTCCTTGTATATATAATATATAGAGTGACAAAAAATGCACTACCCTCTTTGTTGATTGCATTAATAAAAAAAATACTTGTTTTATAAAAGTAGACGGTGACGATGAGTAGATTCCCATTCAATTTCAATGCGGGTGCCTTCGGCAATTTGTGATAATTACAATTCATTTTTCAAAAGGGAAACCACTCACATGCCACACCAAAAGCTCGGTGAAGAAGCCCTTTCTTTTACTTTGATGGTTCTCCTACGAAATGCCGTGTGTTTATCTACTTCCAACATTCATGCAATTTTCATGCATACTCACCTTTCAGGCATGATTCTTCCGATTGCTCTTATATAGCAACTTTTTACGTTGCATCAATAAATGAAACTGCTCTTGAGGCACTCTACAAGAATTATAGCAAAGTATTTGTCAATAATTTGATTGGTTTGCCTTTGGATACCGATAAGATCATAACGAGATATGTCTGTATAAAGTTTCAACAAACTTTGGAAGGTCCTCCTGCCAGAAAATAACAGACACTTTCGAGTTCTACATGATCTTGTAGCATCTGAATTTGTCATACGGCAGGTTTTGACTCAATCACAAACAGTAAAATTCAAGGAACTAAGATTGTGTTTGAAACAGAAAGCAGATAATTATCACATCTTGTGGAACACAGCAGAAGACTTCGGTAGAAGAGCATGGCATAGCAGTTTATCGACCCAGAATTGATCGACTGATGCTGAACCACAAAAACAATCAACATGTTAACAGCATTGGTTTAACTTCACCAATGGACATCGACAGGACTTTTAAAATGATCTGGACGGCTATGATTACATTGGAGGCTTCGGCACAACAGTTATGAATTAAAAAATCACTGCATCTCAGCGGCAAATATACACTAATCTCATTGTTGCGCAAAGCAATCAAACCTTCTCAATCAGAATCAACCAGGCTTAAGGATAGAATCAAGGCCATCCCTTTCTTCTTTTACAAAACTTTATATATCAGTCCAGAAATATGTTTAATTATCTCCATTACTTTCTAAAAGCAAAAGGTTTGATTCTTTCGAGACAAGAGAATCAATTGCATCTTCTTTTTCCTGGACAGACTAAATTGAAAGAAATTCATCAATCAAACACCTTGCACAATAATCTAATTTGTAAATTTAGTGAATGGACCTTTCACATCTCTTCTTTTTTCCACGTTTAATGACAATAAAAAATTCAACCACCTGTAAGAAGCTCATTCCTGCCTACACTATTTCTTGGCATGCCCATTTACCTTTTAAAAATTATACAGTCATCACCACTAGCAAATGGATACAGAGACCCTTTTGACTTCTCTTTTGAAACTTGTGGCAGTTTTCAGCTCCACTCTCTGGCAAAAGTTACCATCATTTGATTACTGACTTCATTCATTCTACCAATTAAGTCTAGACCATTTGTACTCCAAGGTCTTTAAGTAGCCACATATTTTCACCCGGTTGGGGAAATGTCAACCAAGTGGTTAAGTCAACTTTTACATAGTAATTGCTGGGTGGAAAAGTCATTCTCGGAAAAGTGCTTTTACCCACAGTCTCTCTCTTTCTCTCCACTGAAGTTTTGATGAAGTGAAATGTACGTACTGAGACTAGAATCACTTCAATTCATCAAACTTTATCTCTTCTTTCTCCATTTGATATTATCTGGTCAGACCATATACAGATAAAAGACTGTTGTAGCAGTATGGTTCCGTAAATCAATTTGGATTACTTTGTTATTCATTAAACTCTTTATAGTTTGCGTAGACATGCATACGATGAAAAGCATCTGAACACACAGAAGGCACTTGAGCAGGAACCCATGATTATTGCTCTCGACTCTAGACATTTGTCCGTGGTGCGGTTCAGAACTTACATCACTAATCACAAAGGGGAGAGCCAATCCTAATCATGGTCTGGACAAAGGTATTAGCATCAGCAGCATCAAATAATATCCATATAACAAGAGGATAAGCAATGCTGTTTCGTCTTCTTCTTCTAGTTGAAAGATATTCAGAATAAAGAACCAGCACCTGCTGCTAATTGCTTCTCAACTGGTTTCTGATCAAAACATGTTTTGGATCATCAAGGATCACTTCCTGCCCAGCTACTTGCATCGTGGAAATGATTTGATTCCATTAAAACCAAAACAGATACGAGCTACACGCATGCTGAAAGAGATAAGATAACCAAGCAAGCTCGCCCATGGAAAGTTCAAACAATAAAGCAATTTTGGGCAGTCCTCCAAACCTCTGTCCTCCAAGGGGGCTCTAGTGCTTATTAGGCGTCAGCCCGTGGTTGTCATATTGTCCGGGATACGAGTTTGGAAAAACAACATCTAGATCCCCTAATTTTTATAATTTTACAAATAAGAATTACAAGTTGTTCATTTATAACAAATAAGTTCCCAATTTCTATCCAAATGACCAAAATTCTCCGCAAAAATAATCTATTTATATTAAATAGGTGCCTCCGACTTATTTTGAAATAATGAAAATATTTTTTAGTGTTAAAATTTAATATTATAAAGATAATTAGTTATTTTAACAAAGTTTGGGGGTTTATTTAATAAAAATAAAAATATATATACTTTTATACGTAATAATATAAAAAAATAAGGACGAAATATTAGTATCCATAAGATATCAACGACCGACGTGGCAGACAGTGAGGAGTCAGAAGAGGTTTCTTCTGCAAGAACTTCATTTGAAGGTCATTTATCTGAAAAAAAAATAAGGACGAAATATTAGTATCCATATGATATCAACGACCGACGTGGCAGACAGTGAGGAGTCAGAAGAGGTTTCTTCTGCAAGAACGTCATTTGAAGGTCATTTATCTGAAAACAAAACGTGCCGACGCTCGCTCAAATCAAATCGAATCGAATCAATCATTTGATTTCCACAATCACTACCAGATCGATCTGAACGCGGCGACAGAGGGCGAAACCTTAAAGAAAGCCCTCTCCCTGTCTCCGCCGTCCCGTTCAATTCTAATTCTTGAATCCAACAACAATTTAATTAATCAAATCTTACAATTATTTTGTCGTTTTCACAAAATCATATGATTCTCCTCGCATTTCCGACAATTCCCAATCTTTGATGCGACGATCGCATGCCCGTACACAGATCGATACCAAACCGAGCGACATGGATCCAGTTAAGTTCCATATGCGACCCGTTACGAGATCCTCTAACCTTTTCTCGCGAAATCCAAAGAATGCCAAATCGAATTGCTCGTTTACGATTCCCATCGCGTTGACCGCAACTTTGATTACTCTGATGATTTCGTGTTATTACGTGTTTATCCACGCCACGAAACCTAAATCTCACAGTTATGTTAGATACGGTGTCGTTGTAGACGGGGGCAGCACAGGGACGAGAGTTCATGTTTTCAGTTATAAAAGTGAAACCGATGAGTTTGATTTTGAGTTGGGAAGCATGAGGGTGAATCCGGGATTGTCGTCGTATGCGGAGAATCCGGGAAATGCTGGGCAGTCGTTGACTGATTTGGTGGATTTTGTGAAAGGGAAAATGCCGGAGGAGTTTTGGTATAAAACTGAAATTAGGTTAATGGCGACGGCCGGGTTGCGGTTGCTTGATGTTAATGTTCAGGAGAAGATATTGGGCTCCTGTAGACGCGTGCTTAGAGCATCTGGGTTTAGGTTCAGAGATGATTGGGCTACTGTAATTACGGGTATGTGGTTGGTTTTTATTTTTGTATGACATTGTGGTTAATAAGAATTGGCTTAATCCTATGTGATATAGTTAGGAAAGCAGAATGAAAATGATGATGTGGAAGAGTAGGATTGTTTTTGCCTGTTCGTATTGTAGCATAAGTATTCCTGAAATGTATTTTTACTAGGTTTTTGTAGACCGACGGACAATGCTTACCAACTGTTCATAAGAATAAACTGACTTAGTATTCGAGAATCGCAATACTATAGACTTATCAGTGCGAACAGGATGAAGTGATCTTCACCAATGGTCCATAACAGACTCAAGTATTGTAGAACGATTCTTAATGAAAAATATAAATATAATGCGGAAAATAGCAGGTGCCCTTATTAGGCATAACCTTTATGTGAGCTTGATAATGAACATTGAAAAATTATACTAACATGGTCATGGTTGTGTGTTTTTTAGTTTTTTACAACTTCAGAAACTGAATGTTGGATATCATAAACCTTTTAGGCTCTGATGAGGGTGTATATGCTTGGGTTGTTGCAAACTATGCTCTTGGTACTCTTGGAGGTGATCCTTTGCAGACTACCGGGATTATTGAACTTGGGGGAGCCTCTGCTCAGGTTTAGTTTCATCTTTCCTCCTTTTAAGCACTTTTAATAATATGGAATGGTCAATGATATTTCTCTCTTCACTGCATTGATTATTGTGATATGATATATGAAAAGTTGATTATAATAGCTGGTGCGCTTTTGTTTCAGGTAACCTTTGTTTCAAATGAGCCTTTGCCTCCAGAGTTTTCACGTGCAATTAAATTTGGGAATCTAACTTACAATCTATACAGCCACAGTTTTCTTCATTTTGGCCAGGTAACCATCATCTATTAAGTTATGTTCTTTGGGTATTATCATTCTCATTTTCTTTACTGCTGTTATCTGTTTGTGAGCATTGCACTCAGTTAAGTATACTTTGACCATTCTTATCCATGAATCAACCCATAACTTACCCAGGGCTTATTGTAATTTATTATTTCCTTATTCTCCTTTTCTTTTATGTTTTTGGCCTACTGCTAGTGATGGTTAGATATTGGTGGGTTTGCATGCAAATGGTCTTGCACTCAAGCCTCTACTGCCACACTAATAAGCTTTAGACGTTTTCATATATTTTCCAATTTGCACATGGGAATTCAGTTTTAAGCTTTTCTTTAAAGAAAAAATAAATAAATAAATTCTTTTTCCAGACCTCAGCTTGTGAATTTGATGTCAAAACTTGCCCAATAAGTGTGGTCCCTGGCATAATTACTGAGATTGTCTTTGTGAACTTTTCTACTTTTAGTTAATTGTCTCAGACTGCAATATATTCTTTTTGAAGTTTTTGAAGTAAGCTGTTACTAATTTCCACTAAGATGTTCAAATGTGATTTATCAGTTTGTAATCATTTTGCAGAATTTTGCATTGGAATCATTGAGGGAGTCACTTGCTTCAGGAGATTTTAGCAGAGGTAGCCACACATGTCTTAGGTTTCTGCATAGCTTTTGTATATGCGAACTTTATCAAAAAGTTGTTTAAACTTTATACCATGCTTGAACTCCGAGTCCTGAAATGACCCATGCAGAACTGCATTTGATTATATTTCTGAATCTTGCAATGTTATCTTGATAGCAAACCTTTTGTCATCTAGAGGAAATATGTCACTGCTTGTATCTTATGCTATTATATTAAGACTTTGAGATTTATATCTGGGTCAACTAGCAACACTAATTGAAATAGAGAAGGTTTGGAGATTTTTCTTAAATCCTTACATCATTTAGCAGCTTTTTAATTATTAGGAAGTTGGCCTGATTGGACCAGCTGCTTGGGTGTGGCCCTGTATTTTGCCCTCAGGTTTAACTTACAATGTGCTTGCTATTAGAAAAAAATGTTTTCTCTTGTTCAACATTCCTATCTTTGATTTAATTAGTATGGACAATCATTGGGTAATTTCACAATTTGTAGAAATGTGATATTCTTTCCTTGTTTATACATTATTTCTATTAACGCAGCTGCAGAATCACTGCAGCAGGGAATATATACAGATCCTTGTACTCCTAAAGGGTACTTTCATCATATAGAGGTGGGGAAGCTCTCTACAGATTCTTTGGCTGAAAAGAATAAATTATCCACACTTCAAGCTGTTGGTAACTTTTCAGAATGTAGATCTGCTGCATTAATGCTCTTACAAAAAGGAAAAGGTTAGAACTCTCTTAGAGCAACCATATATCAGGTTTGTTTGCAACTGCAGTAATGATTGTCTTATTCTCTGAATTGCAGAGAATTGCTCCTATAAAAGCTGCTACTTGGGATCAACTTTCATGCCTAAGCTGCAGGGAAAGTTTTTGGCCACAGAAAATTTCTTCCATACATCAAAGGTATATATCTCTCATTTTGATAGGTGAAATTTTTTTTTATAAAAAAAAAAAAAAATTAGTTCATTTGATTTCTGGTTTTAAATATCATTGTATGAAACCATTAAGTTATTTCTCCTATTGCCTGCACAGTTCTTTGGGTTGCGCCAAAGGGCATTTCTATCTGACCTGCTTATAGCTGGAGAACAATTCTGTGGAGAAGAGTGGTCAAAGTTGAGAAAGAAACACCACTCACTTGATGATGAAGATCTGTTGCGCTATTGTTTCTCTTCAGCGTATATTGTGGCATTACTCCATGACAGTCTTGGAATTGCTTTGGATGATGATAGGTATAATTTTTTTTTTTTTTTTTTGGGGGGGGCGGGGTGTGCGGGGAAGGTGGTCTCTCTGCCTGAAATTGCCTCTGGATTTAGGTTTTCACGAGCTTTATATCTGTGACAAGTCTGTAGACAGCTTCAATTATTTTCTTTTTCTTCCAGTTCATAAAATCCTTTGACGGGAATTACTTTTGAACAGAGTTGGGTTTGCTAATCAGGTGGAAAATATCCCACTTGATTGGGCATTGGGAGCTTTCATTTTGCAAAGCACAGCCGGTTTGGATGTACAGCACAACAGCTGGATTGCCACCATTATCAGTGATGACTCACCCACTTTGCTCTCTTTAATTGCAATTTCAATAATATTGATGTTTACAGCATGGTCTATATCAAAGTGGAGGAAACCCCAGTTAAAGACAATCTATGATCTAGAAAAAGGACGATATATAGTTAGTCGTGCCTATAGATGATAGCATTATAGAGCTCAATTAGAAAAGGGGACTTTACAGCGAATGCTTTCAATGCTGCCTGAGACAAATCAAATCTTATTGCAGATCAGGAGGGAGCTGAGCTGAGTGCCATGTAATTACATTACCTTACTGAAACTTGCATGCTTCCTCAGTTTGCTGTCAAAGTCGCTACCGACGTCGCGAGGCTGCTACCACCCTCAGGATTGTGGAGAGATTGTAGTATATTGTGAGGCTTGGGCAGGGCACAGAATACGGTTGTAACATTTTTCTGGGATCTAGTGTAGAAGATTAAGATTTTAGATCCCCATTTTATATGTAGTGGGAACCCTAGAACCAGTTGATTGTAATTGTACAACATGCTTTCTCATTAGCACAACTATAAGAAGCCTGCATCACAAGAACCAGTTGATTTTCTATTTCTTTCTTTTGATACATGATCCACTGCCTGCATCACAACCATTACAACAAAAAGATCGTTGTTCATGGCAATTCATCCATTTTTATCACTGGCCTATGAAAAGTGGGCGAATCGCCATGAACACGATCTGTTTATTATAATGCGTACAATTTCAGGGTAAGAAGCCGCCCTGGACATATTTTTCACCCGAGGATGACAACTTATTTATAGGCTCTAGTGTGGCTTGCATATCTTTTCTCCTTTCCCATGCCTTATTTTCTTGTAAATGCCAGTAATCTATAAGGATTTTGGTAGATATTCTTGGTCAATCTCTTTAATGCCAACAGATTTTGTGAGATTCTTGTCAATCATCCTGCCAAATTTGCCATTTAATAGCAGATTGCCATCTTTGTAACTTTAGAAAAACCAACTTAGCAAAATCTTGCTGTGGCATATTGCATTTAAGATTCTCACAAGTAGATAATAATTTACATCATTCTTTAATGATTCGTATTTTTTTTTTACTTTTTTTTAATTGAAATAACATCGATAATAATATAATTAATAATAAATAATAAAAATTATATATTAATAAAATTTATAAATTTAT
>CP135537.1:7458226-7468793 GCA_032402905.1 Khaya senegalensis | reverse complement strand
CTTGTCGTTGGTTGCCGCGTAAATGATCCGTTCTTTGTTTGGGCCCACTTGCAAGACTTGGGGTATAGCTGGCACCGAATCTGTTTTCAATAAATTTATTCGAATACGACAGTGTTTTTTTTACCTGTTCTTTTTCCTATTTTGTTGCGTACGAGAAAATTCAAGTGTTCTGTTTTTGGTTGGCACCATTATTGCTGTCTCTTAGAACTTAAAACAAGCCTTATTAAAAATTAAAATAAGAAAAAATTAAGAAAAAATTACAATCCTTACTTTAAATAATTGTTAATTTCATTGCAAAAATTTTTTTATTTGTAATTCCATCGGGGGGCTTGTTTTAAGTTCTAAGAGACAGCAATAATGGTGCCAACCAAAAACAGAACACTTGAATTTTCTCGTACGCAACAAAATAGGAAAAAGAACAGGTAAAAAAAACACTGTCGTATTCGAATAAATTTATTGAAAACAGATTCGGTGCCAGCTATACCCCAAGTCTTGCAAGTGGGCCCAAACAAAGAACGGATCATTTACGCGGCAACCAACGACAAGTTATTAAAATAACAAAACTACCCTTAAACCCATTATTTTGTTTTATAAGTAAACAAAAACCAGGTAGCTAAATCTCAAGGCTTAATCTGAGTTACAGACACCATTTTCTTATTTTTTGTTGGCGTCCCGGTTTTTGGCCCCAAATTTTCTGCGGTCTAGGAGCGCTGGTGGTTACTGTTTACGTGCGTATTTGTTATCCTGCTTAAAACTTGCGTGGCAGGATCCTCTCGCGCAACAAACAACAACATGCGTAATCACCGAGGCTAACATATGCGGGGAAAGTATATCAGCGAGGGAAGGTTTAGCGCGACACTCCGTAGGGAGCGTGTACTGTCGATTTGTTTTGCTACATCTTCTGCGCACTGCTGGGCACTTCTTGCGTTCTGCTTGATTCCTCGCATACGTTGCTCGGTATCTCTCGCACAATACTCGACACCTCGTGCTGGCTATTGCTGTTATTGAATGCATCTTCATACATACTGTTGCGCAAGACAGGGTGTCGCATGTTGCCTGCGAAGTGTCTCGCGCTAAACCTCCCCTCCGTGATATATTTTCTCTATATATGCTAACCTCGATATCTACACATGATGCTGCTTGCTGCGCGAGAGGATCTGCCTATTTAGGTCCTCAACATTTTTAGTGGCGACAAATCACAAGTCCTTCGATCAAAAATCGCTTTTTCAATCCAAGGACCCAAATTACAGTGTTGTCTTGCTGTGGGTTTCTTATTTTGGGCTCCTACATTTCTGGTGTCGACGAAGGAAACGAACGAACGAACATAAATTTTGCAATGTAAGAATTAGTTTAAAGATTCTATTTTCCATCGTTTTTCTTACATTTTTTTCCCTCTGTCTGCCTTCTTCTCTCATTGTTGTTCACCGTGGAACCTCCGATCCGATCGGCTGCCCCCGAGCAGCGGGATCGGTTGTTTCTCGGTTTTTCGTATCCCAATTTCGTTAATTCGGACGAGATTGTTCGGATCTTTGTTTTCTCAACGTTTTACATTTTTTTTTTTTGGATTTCCAAGATTGCAGGTGGTTTTCTTCTTATTCTTGTGGAGGTTTTAACTAACATAGAGAGAAGAGAATGAGTGATCACGTGGTTCTGTACGTTGACCGGCTGATGAAGCCGGAGAGAGTAGAAGAGAAGTGTCAAGGAGCGGGTAAAGCAATACGTGGAGCTGGTGAATATGGACATGAAGGGCGGCCGTCGTGTTCGGCGGCATATGCGGGGGATGAGGAAGTAGGAGAGGATGAGCCACTGCTTCAGGTGGGTGAATGTCGCATTTGCCAGGAGGAGGATTCTGTTAATAATTTGGAGACACCTTGTGCTTGCAGTGGCAGTCTCAAGGTATATATATTTGTATCCTTGTTTTGATGCTTTTATTGAATTCTGCAAGTCTTTGGTGATGTTTTATGCTTTGCTGTTTAATGGGCTTGTTTTAGATGTGTGGAACTGAGTTCCGCAAATGAGAGATTCTCTCTTACAGTAGAAACTTTGCAGCTTTATTTTTCTTTTTCTTTTTTAATTTTTGGGTTAAATTTATGAAATTTTATAGGCCCGTGGCAGTGCAGATAGGCCTGTGATTTATTTTGATCCAATGAACCGTAGAACAAAAACAACACTGCTTTTCTCTGTTGCCTACAGATTTGCATGGACAATAAACTTATGTGTCAGTGGGATGTGGTTGTCCTTAAATCTTAGTTATATTAGGTATAAAAGGCTATTGATGAAGCTAACAATTCCATGACTCCAAATAATTTTCAATTTCATTTCTTGTCCCTTCGACATTAGAGTTTTATTTATTTCTCTTGGTTTTTTGTTTCCAATGTATATTTATAAGTTCTATGTTTTGTCCAGTATGCTCATAGAAAGTGTGTTCAACATTGGTGCAATGAGAAAGGAGATATTACCTGCGAGATATGTCATCAGGTATTGATTTTGAGTTTTGTTATTCTCACATTGTATCCTATGTGGAGTAATTGCTTTCAACATCATATTTTGTTACTTTGACTACTAGAATTTTCAACATCCTTTTCTTAAATGTCATACATTAGCAGTATGCGTAGCATAAAACAAATGAGCAACTAATAACATTTGAATGCTGAATTAGATATACGATAATACAAGGATGTCATGCAATGCAGGATTGAGTTGAGCACTACATCTTTTCTGTTCCTAGAACTTTTCAGGATGGATTATAATTAAGCCAATGTAATCAATCAGCACCATGTACACTGCTCTTATAAATTTTTCTTATCTGTTTTGTACAAACATGGTTTAGGAAAAACAAGATACTAATGTATGCTTATGTTGACATGGCTTATTCATTGTTAAATTTTTTAAAAATTATTTCAAATGATACTTGTCTACTAATATCTTCCTTTTCTACGTGTTTATAGCAATACAAACCAAATTATACTGCTCCACCTCCTCCGCCTCTTTTGGAAGACACAACTATTGAAATTGGGTAAATGGAAAATTTCTTCATATATTGTGATTTGTCTATTTTGCAATTGTCAATATTTATGGAAGTATAGGATCTACTTTTTTGATTTACCAAAATTGATGTGACTGAGAAAAATTGATTTAGATGTGCAACAGAGTTGGTAATCTCGACAAGATTACTGTGAATTAGCATAATTGTTGCAATCTAACTGTGTATTTTGTTTCATTGATTCTTGTTTTTAGTGGAGGCTGGACAATCTCAGGCACCCCTTTGGACTTGCGTGATCCTCACCTCTTTGCTATTGCAGAGACAGAACATCACTTTTTGGAAGCTGAGTATGACGAGTATGATTCTTCAAATGCCAGGGGTGCTGCATTTTTCCGTTCAGCTGCTCTGATTGTAAGCTCTTAACTCTTCAACTCTAGTCCTCTATATGTGAAAGTCCAAAATCATTTTTGATATGTATGGTTAAATTTCCTTTTGTTAAGTATTGATTCAATGCCATTTGAGTAATTGTTAATGAGGATAAGTCATGAACAAGGATGATATTTGATGGAAAATGATTGTTTAAACAGAAGAAAAGATGACAGTGTTTGCAATGATGGAAGAAACCTACTTGACAATTGGCCATATTATTGACAATTGGCCATTTTTCAATCCTGGACGCTCTGATTTTAACATAAAGAAACCAATTTCATCTATATGATGACATTCAAGATCTGATTATAAGCTTAATCAACTTTGGTTGACAGTTAATGGCCTTTTTGCTCTTGAGGCATGCATTGGCCATCCCAGATGTTGGTGGAGAAGATGACGTGTCTACTTTTTTTGCTGTAAGAAGAATTTGGGCTTTCATTTCAATCTATTTCATAACCTATGCAGCTCTGCAGTACCTGGTGATGAGGTTATCTACTCTCACAAACTTCTTGATTCTCTGCAGTTTTTCTTGCTTCGTGCTGCTGGATTTCTTTTGCCCTGCTACATCATGGCTTGGGTCATTAATATCTTGCAGTGTCGAAGGCAAAGACAGGTTCATGTCTCACGATTCTTGCTCCTTGTTGGTTTCTTTTAGGTTTTTGTTAAAGAACTTTAAACTCGCTCTACCAAATGGGGGAGTAAACCAAGAAAACAATAATAAAAAGGACAAATCAATATTATATGAAGATTTGTGACTAGTAAATATTACATGAAGATTTTGTTTTGTGATCCATTTGGAATCTATGTTGAAAGTTGTTGCCATAATTTGGTAAAACAGGAGGCTGCTGCATTGGCTGCCACACAAGTTGCATTTGTGCTACAATCTGGACAACATGGGGACTTCCAATTTACCATAGCATCAGGATCTAACCATACCGCAACTCAGCCCCAGGAAATTGTTTGACCGTGAAGCATTTTAATTTTGGCAAAATGATGTTTCATTTATTCTTTGTATATGTATATGGATTTCAGAAAAGCTTGGCAATGACTGCTCAATGAAGTGGGGTTGATATCTAAATTCAGTTGCCTCGTGAAATCTGTATTTCTACTTTGGTGGCTGTTTATGTAATCGGCAAAATGTTCAATGATTTACCATGTTGATATTAGGATGATATTCTTGCGTCAATGGTCGAATTCTGCCGAATTTTCAGCTAAAAGAACGTCCACATACTTTGAAAGCAGCTTTCCAGGCATTGTTGGACCTGATAGGGGCCTACCCGCTATCCATCCACTGTGGAGGAGATTACCTCACCCGCTACCCATCCACTGTGGAGGAGATTACCTCTGCTCTGTGAACTCAGCCTGACTCTGTCTCTACTCTAGGACTCGGAGTCATGAAGTCCAAGGCTTCGCCAGGCCCGCATGGTTCAGCTCTCTGCTTGGATTGGGCGATTCAGCATTGAACCCAACAGGCCCTACTCGATAAGCCCAGCTAATGTTCACCACCTTACAGCCCCACTCGGTGACAAGCTCGCATTACTGAGCTCGGCAAAAGAAGCACATGTCCATCTCATCTATCATACGTCGACGAGCAAATTATACAATAACACAGTCTTTATTGAAGTACGGTTTGGACTTATGAAGTGGGGGCTGCTGCTGCTTCTGCTGCTGCCTCCTGTAGTGCTGGTGATTGGAGGGCATCGTTTGTAAAGGGTTGACTTTATATGTGGACTACATTTCTTCAGGGCCGGTAGATTTCTGTCATAGATTACGATGGGCAGATTCTTAGCCCTCAATGATATTTTGCTAGCTGTATACTACGGTATGAATACGATGTATACGCTTTCAATTTCTGACCTTCTATCCTTTTCATTTGATTTAATATAACACATAGCATGAAGCAAGCTGGGTCTGTACTCTATATTGGTATAAATGCACCATCTTTTACCACAGACAGAGCCAAAGCATGTTACTACAGGTTTGGTTCTAACCTTCTCATTGCTAATTTGTCAGGCATCCTTTGACAGTTAACTTTACCATGTTTTGCCCATCTGATGTGAACTTGAATGAAACATGTAACTCAAAACTGAATTATTGGTGCTGTAAAATTTTGTTGACATGGTGCAGGAACATTGATAAATACGATGAATAAGTTGATGAATTAGGAAAAGAGACATCCGATGAATTGACGTGATGTCTAAAATCATCAGGTAAAGCGTGATTCCTGACCCTTTATGCCAAGGATAAAGATAGAATTCTTAGCAATATGATATCACATCCACGAATACGAGAGAAAAATAACCCGTACTGCCAACTGTTAGGCAATATCAATATAAGGCGGCCGCCGGATAATGTCAAGAAACTCGTCGCACTGTTTGCTCTTATGAGGGAAAAATTATACAGGTTGGTTAGCCCTCAAGCACAAGGGCCTACTCACAACTCACAAGCCTACTAATAGGACTAATTCTCACTAAGCCAAGCAGTCTAGTTTTCTCTCTTTCTTCCTCTTCCTTGCCTTTTGATTGCGTTGAAGCTCCTTGATGTTCAGTTTCTTTCAGTTGGGTAGCTTAGCGGATGCCTAAGGCATCCAAATTCTACTTGTCCCTTGAACAAGGTCGTACTTCTGTATTCTACCAAAATTTAACACTCCCCAATATTGTTTTCCATCATTCTTCTCTTTTAATTCCCAAATTTCTGGTGTTGGGTCTTTTTCAATTTTCTATTTGTAATTTAGTGCTTCCTATTGAAGTTTCTTGCCTCAAGGAAACAAATTCTTGATCTTTATAATCCCACTTGATGCTGTTTTTCTGCAGCAAATTTTCAAAATATACTCCATGGCTATGATTACTGTAACATCAAGGCGCAAAACTAGCCTCTCACAAACTTTGTCCTGTGAGAGTAACAACAACAACCTACGTGATGCTTCATTTTCTTCATACTTGAACGGCGCTGAAGAGAACTTTGTACGTAAACTTGCAGAGTCAAGTCAAAATCCGAGTCCTGCCATTGTTTCGCAAGTGGAGCAGCATTACTTGGGTAAAAAGAAAGAAAAAGATGAAGAAATTGGAGTATTCAGTGCTGAGAAATATTTCAGTGGAGCAATGGATGACAGTCCAAGACTTACCAAAGTCGGTACAAGGAAACATCAATACGTAAAAGATGAACAAACCCAAGTAGCTCCAGTGGAACCTAAAATTCAACCTGGAACTCCTAGTGTTCGTTCTGAATCGAGTTCTAACAACCAAAGCGCGTTATTGCAGAGTGTTGTGAGTAATCCATCTCGGAAACAGACAGGCAGGATACAAGGGAAGAGTCTTTTGGCTGGTCTTAGATGCAAGTGCTATTGTTCTGACAAAGATTCTGTTGATATTAATGAACATATGGGTGAGACCAGTTTCAAGAGAAGTGCAAACTGTAGTGTAGTTGAAGGTAAAGCAATCAACAAAGAACCCATCAAACCTAGTCAACTTATTGACGCAGTTCAAATTGATAAATCTGCCGGCTTGGCCAAAGAAGATCATGGGTTGAACAGAGAAAATTGTTTCAGTTTTCCAACTACGAGTGCCGGGAAGGAAAATCTTCCCATAAAAGTACAGTTAGAAGCTGAGGAAGAAGAAGAAATAAAGCCAAAGAAGTCTCTAGAGGTGTTTGGTTGCCTAGTGTTGGAAAAGAGAAACAATTCTTCAAGCCTTGAGGAGAGGCTATCAAGGTTGTCCTGGGATGCAGCTCCAAGACGTGACGAATTTTCAGCGACTCCTGGTGAAAGCTATAACGATGCCGCAAGTGATGCAAGCTCAGACTTGTTTGAGATAGAGAGTCTCACAGGTAAAGCCAACCCTTTTCTTGCAAGGCAAGGATCGGATGCTACATCTAGTTGTGCCACTCCAACAGCGTGTTATGCACCAAGCGAAGCGAGCATTGAATGGAGTGTAGTCACGGCCAGTGCTGCAGATTTCTCGGCGGTGTCAGATTACGAAGAGCTAAGACGACCAACAACTGCAACAAGTCCAGTAAAATCATTTTCAGTAGCCTCAAATGTCAAAACTAGGACCATCGCAGAAATACCTAAGCGACGTCCCAGCATTTCACTGGGCTGCAAGAGCCATAGGGCTGTTAGAGTCGCAGGAGATGTCTATAGAACCAATGAGAAGGCAAATTGTGACTCCCGGTTTCGTCGGGTGTCGGATTCGTTCACACCTATGACAAGGTTTCAAGCTGAGGATAAACTGACAGGTATCGATTCCAGGCAGAGGCAACATGCTCACGCACTTGCCACCGCTCGGTCACTTCCCAGATCAAACCCCCCACGTCCTTCTAATCTTCTATACATTCAGTGATTTAGAATTGCTCTGTTGAAGCTCCTTTCAGTACCCTTTTTTCCAATAAGTACGATGAACATTACACCTCAGTCATACCATCTGTGAATTCCTTGATGTGGTTCAATTTACTTCATATGATTGGAAATTGGACTATACTCAGGATCACCTAGTTCAATTTTTATTTTTATTTTTTACTTCCCTGCTGAGTTAAATTATATAGAACTATGTTATTTACTACTTCAGGAATTTCTGCTGATAATGTGCTTCTCCTTCATGCACTCGGACCATGGCTATGTGGAGCTTATACCAGGAGGCATGAATTATTAAAAATGGAACAAATGAACAATAAAACTGCTTCGTAATCGTCCTCACGCGTTAATTAATGGTTGGATAGAGGTCTGCTTTCGCAATGCGTTCCAGAGAGCTTACTTTCAGGCGAAGAATGTCAATTAAAATGACACGTTTGCCAAGCCTATCAATTTCCCCATTAAGAATGTAGGTTGCTGATGGTTGCTTCGATCAAATGGGTGACCATCTTATAAAGACGGTGGTCCATTCTTTCACACCATTGTATTTCATTTCAATTATTGTATGAGAAATAACCCAAATTGCCAACAGTTTAATGCAAATCCTGGTCAGAATTTCTGGCAGTTTTTCATTGGTAGTAATACAAAGTGAATGTGGCAGTTTTAGATTTTAGATAGATTCCAGGTAAGATTGGGTAAAAAAAAATAGAAACTTCGGGCAATTCTTCTTAGTTGCAGCTTTGCGTTTACTGTGTTTTGTGATATCTGTTGCCCTACTCATTTCCAGCTCTGGTATAATTTCTCTGTAAGTGGCTAATCACAGTCACAGCACTATGCTTTCAGAGCTGCACCAAATATTTCTCCTTTAAAATGGTGATCCCATCACAGCACTTGAATGATAGATGGTATCATCTGAAATAGACAACAACCTACCAAACAATCAATGAGAAAGTTTTTGCAAAGACATTCTCTCCTATTTCCATTACTTTGATAACAACAAGAGGGACAGCCATGTGAATAGTTGGATCAACAAGATGTACAGAAAAGTGAAGGTAGACAATGTCATAACTAGCACAAAGGATACATTAATGGGCTGACAACACAGAGGAATAAAAGTTTCTTCGGGAATTTATTGCTGGAAGAAGCTCATTTGTGGTTACAACTTGCAGGACAATGGACTCTTCTGGAAGACTACTTAAAAATGTCCGATTCAACAAATGTCAATGAAGAATCTGTCTTAAGGCATTAACTTTAGAGATAAGGGTTGTAATACCTTTCTTTTTCATGGACCACCCTGGAATAGAGAGCCATTTGAAGCTGTGCAATTAGTCTCAAAAGGAGAAAATTGCCTTGATGGACAATAGGATAGGATGAAACTTCAGATGATATGAACTGATAATTGCTTAAAAGGGGATGTTGAAAGAAAATGACCAAGACAACTACTAAATAATGTAAACTTAAAATCATTATGTAGCCAAATAATTTCATGAGCCCATAACATATTAGGGTATGTTGGTTCCTAATAAAAGATGAATAGAGAGTTACTGGTCCCTCTTTGAAATTTCTTAAATTATTAAATGAGTAAACTCTGTGGGAGCTCCCATCAAAGAGGTTGGTTTGGAAAATCAATGAAGATATGTCTCCAGAACCTTAAATCAAACACTGCAGCTATAAAAATTGCCCAGCAGTTTCATTCTGATTTCACTTTAAAAAGGAACCAGGAAGAAAAGAAGGGCCTCATAGTAATATTCACAGGGAAATTAAAGCTAATCCAAAACAAAATTGCCACTACACATAATAGATTTGATTTCGTTACATCTCAACTTCATTATTTAACTTCTATCAACAAAAAATAATGAGAAATATAACACACAACAATACATGTATTCACAAATCAAGTGGCAGCGAGGCTCATCAGTAGAAGAACAAAAAACATTAAATCGATACTGGTGTTACACAACGGATTGTCCTGACATAACGTTCAGTTGTCCTTGTAATCTTTCGTAGGCCGAGCTTCAAAGCCCCCACCTGCTCTCTTCTCGAGTGAATAGGGCATATAGGTTCCAAGAATTCTATCCCACATTACAAAGAATGGTTGTGAAAAGTTATATTTGTTACCATAAAGCTGATGGTGTACATCATGGTATGCAGTATTGTTTTTGAAGAACAGTTGGAAGACATTTCCAGGCAACCATAATCCACAATGATCATCCACTGTTTTGACAGTGGCGAAGGAGAAGAAGAAGATGGAGGCTCGAGGAGACATACCAGAGACGAGAAAAGATAAGGCTCCACCAATAGTGTCATTGAGAAGCCCCTCAATGGGATGATTGTAAAGAGCTCCAAATGCATAAGGGACAACCAGGCGGTGATGTAGAGAATGGATATGCCGATACAAAAACTTGTTGTGGTGCATGTATCTGTGTATAAAATATTGCCATGTATCCATAACCAACATTGCTATAACAAACTGCCTAGCTAAAACAAGTAGAGAAGACTGTTGATTCGCTGCCCCCGCATCACTTCCTGTTACCTATGCAAAACCAAGATTCCACAATAAATTTGTACAATAATGGATACAATATATATATGATAGCCAAGATATTAACAATTTATTGGCTCAATATACAACATTATCAAACACAAACAATCACAAGAGAGATAATAAAAAGTGAGCATAAAAATAGATAGAAGAATAACACACAGCTGACAACATGCTATTATGCCAAATAAAAACAGTTAAAAGATTCCTTATAAGACATACTATCCAATTATTAATTTATCATCAATCAGGTGGTTAGGAACCCACA
>CP135537.1:7399088-7457363 GCA_032402905.1 Khaya senegalensis | reverse complement strand
AAAAAAAATTAAAATAAATTATTTCTTTAAAATATATATATTTAAAATATAAAATAAATCACAAATTATTTTTATAATTTTAGTAATATTTTTAATATAATTATTAAATAAATTAAATTTGAATTAATTTCGTTTAATCCGACACCATTATTATCCCGTCGGGGAGTTTAGTTGTCCTTGCAATCTTTTATCCCACAGTAACAAAGAATGAGCTGTGCACGGTTGTATTTGCTGCCATAAAGTTGATGGCGGGCATCGTGGTGCGCAGTGTTGTATTTGGAAGAACGCTTGGAAGATGTTTCCAGGCAGCTATAATCCGGAGTGGGCATCCACTGTTTTGATGGTGACGAAGAAGGAGAAGAAGAAGATGGAGGCTCCAGGAGACATACCAGAGAGGCGAAAAGATGAGGCTCCACCGATTGTGTCATTGACAAGTCCCTCGACGGGGTGATTGCACGGAGCTCCAAATGCGTGGGGGACAACCAGGCGGTGATGTAGAGAATGGACATGCCGGTAAAGATACTTGTTCTGATGCATGCATCTGTTTATAAAATACTGCCATGTATACAATTATAGAAGATTCTTGATTTGCTACCCGTGTCATTTCCTGTTACCCGTGCAAAACCAAGAGACTACACCATAAATTTTTGCAATAATGGATGCAACAAATGAGAATAGAAATACTTTGAGAAGAATAACACACAGTTGACTGCATGCTATCATGCCAGACAAAGACAGTCCAAAGGTTCCCCCTGGGCAACAACACCATCCAGGTTATCAGCTTATCATCATTTAGATGGTTAAGATCCCATTAAACAGCTCATATATTAAATACATCTCCAATGTGGAAATTGAGTTCAGGGCAATGATTCCTGGCTAACCCAATTCAGCCCTGTGAATAATTAATGCTGTTTCGATAATTACTCCCACTTCTTTTACAGGCTTCGTGTCCGGTAGATAGCCATATTAAGGCATACAGATGAATTACGAAATATGATCTTAAAATCAGTCACAGAAAAGAAACAGATGCAACTCTACTTGCAGTAACCCTGAATAACTGTAGACAGCAAAGCAAAGAGTATTAAAACAAATATATTTTCCTTTATTTAAAAATTAAAAAATATCATAGACAAAATCGCAACTTTGCAGTCACTTGATTCCAACAGTAATAATTTTAAGGGATGGGATCCATCTGTGCTGGGAATTCCCTTCATGGTTTTCGTTGAGCATATGAATACTGATGAGAGCACCAATAACGGAGAGAAAACCAACCCATAACACATGTATTGTTAGTTGTATAAAAATTAACTGCACTTAATCTTCATCCACGTTTCTTCCCATGTGAACTTCCATCATGGTCAACCAAAATATATATCATCGAGAACAGCAAAGGAATGTCTCTCCTCTCTTACACTGCCTCCAATTTCTGGCTCTCAGGAACTTTCTTAGGAAAATTGAGGCTAGCCTGCATTGTGCGCTTACAAAGCTCTAAAAGCAGAAAAATGATTGTATTAGTTTGCATTCAATTCATGTGATGAGAATCAAAGCAGTTTGAAATAGACTAAAAAGAAAAAATGGGAAATGCCTTCCAACCTTTTGCCTTCTTTTTGTTTGACAATAAGACGGAGGATTTCCATTCCTCATAAGCAACTTTCTCCACTCTTTTATGCTGTTTGCAACTTGAAACCTGCAGAAGTTGTGTTACCAACTCTTGACAGTAAAAAATGAGCTAAATCATGGGAATATATGCAGAACCATACATCTGTGTCTCAAGAACATCAGCAAAAAAAGGATAATACAAGCTTGGATAAATAACCATGAATTAGAAAGAGGATAAGAAAGATAGAAGGCAATGGAAGTTGTATCTTGCTACCTCATTATTGAAGAAGGGCATAGCAGATATTTTTTACAACCATATCCAGTTGTGAGACAATGGTTTCCATTCAGATGGTTAGAACTGATTATAACAATTTGGCTGTATGTAAGACAAGCTTCTAAGAAGTAGAGGCATGGCCCATTGTCATCCAAAAACATCTTCAATCCATTAACAAAATCAAAAGAACGTTAAGAAATCTAAATAGAAACCTGCCCAAGCTATGCCATCCGGTGCAAACTATTGATTCATAGTAGCACTTCAATGGTATAATACTTTGTTTATGTCTTAGAGGTATGTACTAAGCCCAGCAGCTCAGGCAAACAAGCAACAAGAAAGCTGGTAAACTGAACTATGTAGTCTTGATGTAGACAAGAATATCCATAATAAACCTTGTAGCGTCAGAATTAACTGTATAACTTTCTAACTGTATAACTTTCAAGAACCATTTTTGGCTTTCAGGGTGATATCGCAAGTTTCAAATGTAAAAGGGAACTCAACAGGCATGTTTCCCCAAATTGATTTGATCTAGTCACAAGACACTCAAGTTTCTCGAACCCACAACAATAGAAAGAGAAATCACTTTCAGTTGATTTGCAATAAACAACAATTAGAGATGCAACTATTCTACCTCCGCTCCATCATCAGATAGATATCCTCCATCTTCAAACTTCCTCTTTCCAGGTAATACATCTAGCAGTTCTACATACATATAGCCAAAATTAGAGGATAATCACATGATATGCAGGAAATTAAAATGAAGCATGAAAATTATTTAAACTAATTGTTTTCAATTCATATGTAGATGGAGCATGAATAAAAGTCTCCAGCATCGAGGTAAAATGAAATGTTACCTCGATTTGTTGTTACCTCCCTAGGATCTTTCTTTTCCTTAGCAACTCCGAAAACATCATGGCACAGATCCTTCATTATGGTAGAAACCTATATTTACAGTTTCACATACAAAATCATTTCATAATGGACAAATTCAAAGAAAAATAACACATTGTGAATAACCTATTACTTACACTAGCAAACTCGGATTCAGATGTGCCACAAACCTCAATCAACTTAAGCTTGTCCACCTTGAGCTGTCAAGTAAGACATACAAAGAAATGTCAGAACATGGTTTTGTCCAATATAGTACTCAAAATATCATTTATCAGAAATTATTCTTTCTTGCCTTGTGCTTTTTAGCACACAAGTAGAAAGCAACAGCAGTAAAGACAGGGCGAGTAAAGTCAGCACTTGCCCGTCTAGAAGCTGGTAATGAAGCAATAAACCGGTCCTTGAACCTGATACCATCCTCTTTAATTCAGTCACTTGTTAAACCAACAAATTCATCCACAAAACAAGATTTACCACATCAAAAGGTCAAAATGAGGCAAAATCTTAAATATATGTTAAATATTGAGTTTGGAATTCCCTTCAAAGGGGCATTTTCCAATCATGTAGTGAATATCATGTGCAATCAACCCACACCAACCAACACAAGCAGTGAATCAAATAAGACTAAGATCTACGATGTAAGAATGAAAATGAACTTACAGAGACAAGCCCCTTTGCACCAAAGGAATGAGTCTTATACACCCAAACCGAATTCCCAATTCTCTTATATCCAAGTTATTCCTACATTAGATCACCAAAAATTCCAATCAATACCACAATCCACATCAAATGAAAATTAACATAACATAACATTTTAAGCAGAAACAATATAACAAGAAACCCACTTGACGCCAATGCTGTTCTGTATCGAATTAAAGGATCTGGTATAAGCCTTCTCCGACAATCCGCTCAACTTAATCGCTGTCTGTCGGTCAAATATTACATCGAACCTGTAAATTTTAAACCCCGGTTAAAATTACAATAAAACCTGTCTTGCAATTCCAGTAATCAATGAAGAAATAACATTGACACCTTGTGGCGGCGAGCTCTAGACAGATGACAGCCTTACAGACCTCTCCCTATAAAGGATCAACAATTTCGGTTTACGAATTTCCATTTTAGGTCTAATTTCGCGATTCATGAATCGATCAGGGACTAAAATAACAAACTTCAGGGAAAAAAAAAAAGGGTACTTACGACTCCTATAATGGAAGAATCAAACTGGACGTCGCAGAGGCGGCGAAGCTCGGCGGCTTTCCGGATCAATTGCTTGGAATCTGAGAGCCCTAGCTTCTTCGCTATATCAGAGAGATCCATTTCACCAGATGGGGCTATCGAAATGTTTTGTTTTCTAGGTTAAAGCCAGGTCAGGTTTACAGAGAGATGAAATGACTCTGACTCTTAAGGAATAACTGATGGAGTTGGCGGGAATGCATTTTGAAAATATTGCGCGCACGGAACGAATTGTTTCCCGGGCATATAATTTTGCCGCCGAAGTTTTTGAGAATAAAATTTTCATGTCGTTAGTTAGTTATTGCATCAGCGAAATATTAATCCAACTGTTACAATTTCCTTACATTTGGTTGGCTTAATTATACCAATTACATGCTTAATGATGGAGTCTTGCAAACATGAATCTGGTTATCTTAACCAATTAATTGCAAATAATAACAGTAATAACTATCAAGAACACGCGCATGTGCGCACATTGACTACAAAACAACAAGGCCAAGAAACTTCAATTCGAATATAACTTCATGTTGCAGATATTTCTCTTGACGTTAACCACCTTCCTGCTGAAGCTTCCTGGGAATCATTTGAATGACTAAGCAGATATCAAAATGCTACTATGATGGCTCTGTGGATGGTTCCCCTGTACTGATGCCATGGACCAGCTGGTAAACGAAATTAACGTTTGTAGCGAAACAGAGGGCTTGAAATGATCATAAAGAAGAGAGGAAAACTTGGTCATACCGAGGAGCTAACTTGCTCATATGCTTCCATTACTTTTTGGATCTTCCTCTTCTTCATAGCCAACTTGCAGTACTCCTGGCCCGTTGACAGACCAAAAGGCTCTTTGTCCTGCCTCCTGGAAGAAGAAAAAAGTATAGATGCAATGTTTGTTACCAAAGAGAAATACACTTATCTAAGAAGGTAAGTAGAACATAAGACGGACACGAAGGACAACAAAGCACATTAATTGAAAAAGAGTATTACAACTCTCCCAGAAAAAAGAGGAGTCCTCTTTTAGTAGATGGCTGGCTTCATGCAGCCTCAATGGTTCAACCAATTTTAAATGTACTCATTCATCATGTCCATTAAAGAAGATAATAATAATCTGACCTGTAATGTGATCAAGTATATAGACTCTAATGCCTGAATGCAGATTTTGGGATCACCAACATGTTAGCGTTCAAATTTGAGAGCACTTGCAAGCTCAAGTGGCATTTTTTATGTGTCCCCTACCTTGTATACCTGGCCAGAAGCAACCAAATCAATAAAAAAGAATTCATGTGTTATATCAGAGAGCAGTATAACCAAGTAGGATAAGAAACAGAGGACCTCACTAATATCATTTTCAAATTGAGCTAAAGGATGATCAGTATCTTCTCATGACAACTAATGTAGTGCTTAAGTACTGCAGCATTCTTTCCAAGTTGATATTCAGAATAAAAACCAGAAGCTACATCTCTTGCAAGCAAGAAAAATAACCGAACGACCAATATGAAGCAATATCACTCCTATTTCCAACTTAAAAAATAATAATAATAATACAGATTTTATTGATTATTAACAGTCATGAAATGAGAAATGAGAACAAACTATTTAAGATCCTTCCAACCCCACCCCAAAGAAAGAGAGAGAAGAGAAAAGGAAAAGAAAATGCTTCATAAGACAAATGTCTGAAGGATCAAGAAAATCGTAAAAATTACCTTGTTGCCAGCAACAGGCAGAAGCAGAGCTGGCCAAAGAAACTCAGAAATCAGAAGCAAATTCTGCAACTGATTCTCAGCATCAAAACAGCAGTTTCAAATGGTTCCTGAAACCTGCAAGCAGAGAAAAACTAATCTTGAGCCATCTAAGCAGGAGGCTAATCATCTTCACTGAGTTGAATATGTCTTGAGCTTTTCAATGAGTCAACTTTGTTACTATATGCTTGGTTGAGCCAGGAATTCTTCACAATTGCAAGTAAAGTCATTGTTTAATCAATCCAACATTCACCAAGGGCTAAGGCATCACTTTTTCTTGTGAATCGACATTTTTATGTTATCTGTTCCTTTAGACCTTTCCCGGTAAAAAATTTCTTATAGAGTTCAGGCTGTCAAAATTGAGTGACACTAAGCTCAACTTAAGCCTGGCTTCCATACTATATTAGCAGGACTAGCTTGTTAAAAACTAGCCACAGCCATTCTAGAAAAACTAAATGCTACTAGGAACAATAGACATTATGACATTAATGATCTTAAACTTTCACATCTGTATATCACCAAAAATGATATTTAAAGTGTAGGTTTTATGGGGCAGCATTCAAATATCTGCATCATACATCATACTTGGAGACAACCTAAAAAACAGAACCTAAAGCAAAACGATGTTCAAGTAGAGACCTGCAGCAAATGAACTTCACCGGCAAGGTCCTCTCCTCATCAAATTAAAAATTATCATCCATCCACATACCTAAGTGAAAAATGTACTTATTTAAGAGTCTTCTGGGAGAAATTTAATAATTTGAAGTAATCTTTCATACATACCCCTTTTTTTCACAATAAACTGGTTGAATGGAATTGTCTAATAATCTGCTTTAGCAATCCTCATTTTGAATCCAGTGAAATTTTCCTTCCTCCTTCATTCTTTGAAATGTTTACTAGTATGGAACCAACATATTCAAATGGATCATCTGGTAGATATTGTGTACTATAAGTTAGACAGAATTGTGGGAACAAATGAAAAAGGGAATAATTAAGTTCGTAGGTGCAAAAGACGTAAAAACCATAAGTAAAAAGGAAAAGAAAATCAAAGGGCTAAAATTTTAGAAGGGTTTGTAAAGCATAACTGTACGCCTATGTTGAACTTCATATAGGAATATACTAAAAATCAGGTGGCTATCAACTGCTAAGCAATCTTAGCCATAATTTTGTCAAAGAAGTGTTAAAATTCAAAACAGAACAATAGGACTTGCTTTGATAGATAACAGGAAACACAAAATTCATAGGTACAAACTTGGCATAACTTGCATACTAAAACAAACTAAAGCAAAAAAGAAGCAACATTACCAGTATTTTTACTGGAGGATTGACAGAAGGATCTCACAAGCTTCATAACATACAATCCTTGTATCTGCTCATCTTCACTCTAACAAGCAAGCAAATACCCACAATCAGTGTTTTATATTTAGCACAGTAAATAAAATCAAGATGCTGCTATCTTGAGACATGCAATGGTTGTGATTGCTAAAAAGAAAATGCACATAGGACTTTGATAGATTGCAAAAGCATCGGTAACAGAGAGACACTAGCATAAAATGATGGAAAGCACCTGAAGCAAGGAAGAGATGCCATCATCCAATTGTGTGAGGTTAACTAAAAGCATAACCAGCAATCTGGCAATAGTTGAGTCTGGCTTGTACAACAAAGCCATGATCATTTTAATCATTCCCATCTGAACCATCTTTCCAGCTAATTCAGAATTCTGTGACAGATTTACAAGAGCTTCGGCTGCAGGTTCCAAAACCTCCTGAAATGTTACACCAGTTGGTAAATCCACAATCCTACAAATGGATTATGATTGCTACAACTATGAAAAGAGGTTAAACATCATCACACAATATGAGCACCTTATTTTCACTCAAAAGTCGAGATAATGATGGCAGGGCAATTGTGGAGTAATAGGAAAGGGACTGCAAGCCATCCTCCGACCCAGTTAGTCCACAAACAATATCAACAGCTGCCTTCTTCACCTAATTTGTTCGCATAAAAATACAGCATTTATTGCAGAATATATAAACAAAGGTCTCAAATAAAGAGAACGGGAATCAAGAAGCATTAATTAATATCAAATAACCTTGTAACTCAAATCTAATACTAGCAGAAGTTTAATAAGCTTTTGTTTGTCTTCTTTTCCTAATAATGATTCGATTCATAGCTATTAAGCACAGTATGATTAAATCAAGAGACCTCATATCACAGATTCAACAAATGAAATCACTTGCAAGAACACATAAGCTCAATGAAATTGAATTCGTTAAACAATCAACAAATGAACACCATGAAACACCAATTTCTTCTGACGAACGTTGTTATCTTCGAAACATATGCCACGTGGTTTCAGTTACTTAGCACAGTACTACATAAAGTTTATCTAAGCAGAAACACTAATAATACACGGGTTTCAGAGAGCTAAAGAGATTCAGCTTAAACATAAATCACTTACAAGTTATGCAAGATCTTTCACATCTTTTCCCTGCAATTCTTCGGTAACCAAACGGGAAATGAAAGAAAGAAGGAAACTTACCGGTGGGGATAGAGAAGACAGGAAGTCTAATAACTCTTCCAGCTCATTCGCCATTGCTGCTCATGGCTGCTTTTCGAAAACTCGGGGATACTAACCCAGGCAGCAAATTTTAGCAAACACCCTCTGAAAATCCGATATTTTGTATACTATCCCTGCTTCCTTAAACTTTGCAGTACAATACCAACTTGGTATCTCAAATACCAAAATACCCCTGACTGTGCGAACATGAGGAGATTTCTGCCCTTGTGGAGGACATTAGCCGACAACTGCTCCATGTTTCTATGGTTTTACTACGGCAAGTTATATGTCTAATCACTGTAATAAAAATTCGGCTTAATTTATAAAAATTACTAAATAATAATTATCCTTTTATAGACTGTCCTCCAAAGAGCTGATTCAATCTGAACCCGGTCCCGATTCGTGGTTCGGTTTGAGCAAGACCAGTAATTCTTGGTATCAACCAACATGTATGACAAAACATGGAGTAGAGACCCACCCAACCATGCTGTTATTTCTCTGGCAAGTAAGCTACAGAGTCCACACGTTGTTGGGCTGAGATTGGGCTGGAACTGCTCATTATCAAAGAGAGATGATGAACCGGGTTTCTGGTGCTTGAGAGGCCCATTATTATCGAAGGCAGATGTCATGAACCGGGGATCCGGGTTTCTGTTACTTGAGATGAGAGGATCAACAAGCACGCTATCTGAAATGTTTGAAGGATTGTAAACATAAATGTGATCCAAATCACAAAGCATTCAACAGTTGCCCCCACAAATTCTTCAAAAAAGGAAAAAGAAATTCTTTCTTATCCTTTTGTGTGGAAGAAGAATAGGGACTTGAGCATATATTCTCATTCTCCTATGGTTATCGAGGTATCATAACGATCACACAGACAAGAACAATGTTAAAGTAGAACAAGGAGCAAGCATCTTCCTTTAGCATTAGTTCTCGTAACATTCTGATTGTAGCCTCTCACTTTTGTCTGTCCTTTGGAACATAGGATTAGATTCACACCAGCTGCTCAATGTTCGTACTTTTTGTTGATAAAAACCAAACGTTCATGGCAATTCTTGAAGAATAAACCTTTCCAAGCTGATGGGGTGAAGAGGGTTTTGACATATCCGTAACATGCAGTACCCAACCTCGATAATGTGATATTAGTTTTACAGTTTATGCCAAGAAAAAGTAAAGTTCAAAGGAATGAAATTTAAACGAAAAAGGAAAATCAAAGAGGAAATAGTTTCAAAGATGGGCATATAATCTGTAAAAATTACATATTCAGTTTGCTTTATCCTCTTTAACATGCTTTGTAACTCTGGTTTTGATTGAAAGTACTAAAAAGTCACAACCTTAAGACCAATCTCGAGAACCTACAAAGCCATATAATATGATTTGCAATAGTTTTCTGTTATCTCTGTTTCTGTTTTTGTTTTGTTGCTCATAAAAAACGTTTCTTCCGCCAAGAGGGGATGGCCCAATTAAGATTCTAGTGGTAAATTTAACAGGTAAGCTGGCGTATCTAATCAAGTACAGTTAATTTAGCCTCTGATATAGTACGAACCTGTACCTCAGTCTAAGCTGCCTGGTCCCACCTGCCACCTGGGATTTTTATTTTCCATATCATAGTTTGGAGGCTTCAAGCAGTAAACTGGTTAGTCTGGTATGGCAATGGAAAATTCCTTGCCAAAAGCATTGCCTGAAGAATCAAATACTATTAGGAAATTCGAGGCAAGGGACACTTCAAAGGAATGAAGCTTAAGAGGAAATTTAAGAAAAGAAAGCAACAACTAAGGTGAAATTATCATTTCAACTGGGGATAAAAGCAGAGAATTGGCATATTGTAAATTATAATGTTCATGCTAAAGGTTCAACTGCTTAGAGAGTGACCAGTCATCCTCCACCTTCATCTTAAGGAAAAATCAAATCTCATCCATCGTCCTGTTTGAAACAAAAGTGTGAGAATTTATGCTTTAGAATGTTCCAAATTGCATGTGATGTTACTGTATTATAATAACAGCAGTAAAGTAAAGAAAGGGAAATAAAGGAAAAGAAGAACTACTTGGAAAATATATATATATATATATATATGAGGGAGGAGGAGAGCCTTCTCTGAATCATTGAACAGGGATTAAGAACTTGGCAATCCAAAGAAGATCAAAGAAAAGCATAAACAAATACATTTAGCACAAGAAACCAAGTACTGTTATTTTAGTTCCATAGGGAAGAGAGCTTGGAATTCTAAAGTGAAGAGGAGATCTTGGAATGGCATAAAGCAAGTGTTTGTTTCTTTTGGAGGCTGCTGAGCTATTCCATACTCTTTTCCTTCCCCGATTGATTCTTTATATAAATTGCTTGACACTGTAGCAATCTAGTAGTTTTCAAGTGGTCCTGGTCCATGGCTTTTGACTGCCTCGTCACTCCCATTAAAAAGAAAACAAAAACTTCCTTTTCTTAATAACAAAGGAATGGTAAGTTACCAGAATACCCAGATGAGAAACTTTCATATTACATCTCAGCCAATTTGCATGTGAAGACATCAAAACTGTAATCACAGAAGCTTGAGATATATTAGGACTTTTAAGGAAAATAAAATAATCTGAACATGAGCTTAGCCTAGCTGAGCATCCAAATTGGCTTAAATAAAGAATGTCTTAAGTGCCTAGTGCTCATCCAGGTAAGCATGGTCGGATTACGTGGCAAGATGGTTATGAAACCAAGAGACTGATTTGGGCCACTTTTGGTAGACAAAAGCAGAGCAAGTGATACAGATGTAGGGAAACAAATGAAAAAAGATACTTGGCTTCTCAAGAGAATTATTCCAACCCCTTTATTTGTCCTGGTCAGATTCTTCCATAACAGCCTTAATTTGCTTAGAATGCAGTCTCATGATTTGGGTGAATCTAAATATCCATGAGTGTTTCAGGGCCCTCCCTGCTTTATGCTTTAAAGCCCCCCTAAATCCAATAAGAGATAAATAACAGGCTTACAAGTTACATCTACAGGAATATAACACAAGGATAGAAGGATTGCAATCTCTGCCAACCTGCTCATCCCTCATTACTCTAAACAGAAAGAAGAGACTTCTATTCTTCTTGTTTTTTCAAGTTTAGAGACAATAATGGTGTTTTGTGCTCAAAGAGTGATCGTCCTTCTCATCTGTATGGGGTTATTAGCAGTTCAACCAGATAAAGTTTCTGGCATGCGAAGTATAGACCTTGTACTCAGACAGAACCAACATAATCAAGGGATGGTGCCACAGAATCAAAGAATCCTCAAGGACACCACCATGGTGGAAATTAATGCAGAGAAGAAGTCGACACAAATAAACAACAAAATTGATCCAAATCAATCAAGCAAAAGAAGAGTACGAAGAGGATCAGATCCTATCCATAACAGATCATGATACATTCAAGTTTTCTCAACCCAAGAGAGCAGCAGAAAGTTGTCATTTAACGGAACAGTTTCTAGCAATGCAGAGGAAACAAGAAGGTGGTGAGTTGTATCTGTTTTATCAAAGAACTTTTATGAGGGTGGGTTGATTGGTTTTCCTATCTTATTTTAAGAGTTTTTGTTTCAAAGAAATTTGTATAGTGAAGCTATAGACATGGTCCTTGAATACAATCAATGAGCCCCTGCCATTTCTATTATCTGAGATAAGGGCATAATCAAACAACAGCGACAGCAGAATAGATGATGGTGCAGGCTCTTGTGAGAAAAATCTTCAGTTGTTTCTCAATATATATTTTTAAATTTTCTTTGAAAATTCTTTTACATCTGTTTGCATTAGTACTGCAGCTTATTGGCAGATGATAGTAAAATACTTTTGTATTGCTCCAGCTTTTACAGACATAACTACAATGTAGAGAGCCCATCATTATACTTCAGTTGTTTCAAATTTTAAACAAGATATTTTGCTTTCCCGTGAAAATACAAAACCACAATTCTAAACTCCAAAGCAATCTTTAATGCACACGCATACATACTTACTCACTACAAGGACATGCAAAGAAGCACTATGGAAATCATGCTTCGTCTTTTCTTCACTTTTGAAAGGATATTTACTCTGCAATTAAATGATTAATTTTGTTGTTAATTGAACTGAAAACAGGGCTGGCATTTTATCTTTCAACCAAGTAAGCTTACATCTATATCCACCAAGAACTCAGGTTGAAGATGAAATGCCTCCATAAATCCAGGGACATAGACATTCCACTGAGTTAGGATTGCCAGTTGCATGAATTCTAGTACAATCTTCATATCTTCTCCACCTTCAAGTCATATGACAACATATGATCTTCCAAATAGTTTGAACCCTTGTAAACTAAATGAAACTACAGTACAAAGATACCAACCTCCAACCAGCCCAACCTTTCCTCAAACAGAATTTCGTTCTAATATACATAACTTAGCTAATGACATTGGTTAAAGGGTTGTTCCAACAGAAAGCTTAAGAAGAAAAGAAAACATCCTTTTACAGCTAACACAACATAAGAAAATATTGATGAATGCCCAGTCATTAGCTCAATAAAGTGCCAACAAGCAGATGATAAAATGACTACAGGTGAATGATAGAAGTGAAATAAAGAAGACATCTTTAGCAAATTAAATATTGTGTTTTTAGGTATGCATATTAGCAGAAAGCAAGATGTTGGGATTGGGGAAAGGAAAGGAGAGCGGTAATTATGGTTAAAGATTGGAAAACAATATCCAAACAAAAGTTTCTCTCTGATTATACCATGTAAATTCTCTTTCTTCTTCAATGAAATACATCAGGTAACCACTGTTTCCATCATCATAAACAAGAACTACATGTATTAAACAAGACCACTATTTGATCTCAATCATCTACAAGACACCATAGCCCAATACCACGGTTTTCCTGAACAAAATTTACCTGATGTCAACCAATATGAATGAGCATCTACCCATCAGGCTTCTCCAATTCAATAAAGGTGGAAGCAAATAAACAATATGAACTATCTTCTTGTGATAACCAATAGGGAGAGTGTTGGTCTACATGATTTTTTTTAACAAATTCTCAAGGCAAAAGAAAAAAATATGGGGACAGAGACCAATAACCTGATATTTCCTGTCAATCTAAATTCATTATCTCATTGTTTTCCTACATTTTCAAAGAAGTCTACCAAACCACCCCTTCTTTGAACTCACCGGTGTTGTGACTTCTATGGAAGCAAATGCAAGACTAGATTTTTCTTTCCATAACACCCAAGCATAAAGTGCACATTAGAGCTGATGAAACAGATAAAAACCATTGATATAGAGTGCAGTGAGTCGATGATAACATCATCTTCCATTCCTTCTCTGATTTTTTTATCCAGGATTGATTTCAAGTTAATTTGGAGAGTGGGTCCAAATTTCTATCACCTTTACCTTTGCTGTTTTTCATTCATTTAATTTTGCTATCGAAATCACATACTCTCAATAACAAAAATAGCAAGAGTATGATACAACCTGGAAATTCAGAATGAAACAATCAGAAATTGAACTACACTGATCATTAACATTCTGAAATAAATTTGAATCTCCATAAGCACATTTTCACGAGAAGCGGCTGGCATTTTGTACAGTAAGGCTATTCTATTTTCGAAAAAATTCAATACAAAATCAAGAATTTCAAAACTAGAAGAACAAAAACAATTCATACACATAACATACTAGCCGTAACAGTTTGTAATTCACTTCAAATCAAGCCATTCCCATGAAAGCTTGAAAATATGGCGCCAATTTATGAGAAAGCCGCTATATTAGTAAATACCTGATTGCTTAACGAACAGCGGCAAAATCTTCAAACTTTGCAGGTTTCGCGACCAACGGTACCGTTTAATTGCTTGAAACTCGAAGCTTTTCAACGACTTAACTGGAAGGAAGCTTCCGTAAAGTGTACAGTAACAAAGCAGAGTGTACGACGAATCCAAATGATCCAGTACGAGATTCTCCTGCCCATCCGTTTTTGTTACGGGTTTTTATAGCACTTGGGCTGGGGCTTGGGTATTGTTCAAAGCCATGTAGTTAAATGGGCTGGATCAGTTCCTGAACGAGGCCCAGATGATCCTTAGTTATGGACAGACCCAATATAAACTAAGGCATCATAGGAATAAGCCCAAAGATAAAAGTTTGTCACGGATCCAAACCGATCATAAATTTTATTATATTTATTAATTAAATAATATATTTATATTAAATAATAAAAATTTATGAGTTATTTTGATACAATCCATTAAAATTTGGGTTTATGAACATGTTAAATTTATTTATTTTTAAATAAATTAAACCTGATTCACGAATTAATATAAATTTTATTTTTTATAAAATTATACCAATTTCGATTTATAGACATTACTCGTATAATTAATTTATTTTAAATTAATATAATTTATTAAGATAAATAATTTAATGATTATGGCAAAATACAAAGGAAAATAGTCAACACAATAATTAATGGTTGATGATGGAGGATTTATCTTATCCTGGGTTTAATCTTATCTTCTTCTTCTGCTTCTTCTTCTTCTTCTTCTTCTTCATATGTGACATGGCAAGAGAAAACTTGAATGCTTGTAGGGGGATTTGCTGATCCAGTCATAATTTCGAAAGTGGGTTGGAGGGATGTCCTTCAATTTAGTGGGACCATGCCCTATAAATTGAGAGGCAGTGGGAGGGTGGGGTGGACCATGGAATCTGGTTCTGTAATTTAGGACATGTCTTCCCTGACACCACCACCATGACCCCCAATTATTTCACAAAACCCACATTTCTTGTCCCTTTGACCATGATCACTCTAAAATTTTGAATCCCATTCTAAGATTTCTTCAAATCAATTTGGACTATGGAAATATAACTCTTATATACATGTTTAATTTTTAATAATAATGTATAATTATCTTTTTATCCATACACAATTTAATATAATATCTCACTTTTTCTATTAAGAATGTATTGTTTTAATTATGAATTTAGATAATCGAATTGTGATATAATATATAGATTTAATAAAATTTTAATAAATATAATGTTTAGTGTATTAAAACAAGAAATTAAAAAGAAAATTGGTGAAATACCTTGTACAAGCAACATGGAAAGCAATAATAACTTAGTTGAATCACAAGATAACAATAACATCATTGTATATATTTAATTGTTTTCATTGTGTGCCATGGCTATGCTGCAATTGGCCAATCTATTCTAAGTACTTAGTATCAATTTCATATTAGTATCAATTTCATAAATAAAATTGCCCATTGCGCATGCTTCATTGATGATGACACAAATGTCAGAACTTTGTTCTAATCCAACAAAAGTTTCATTGACAATTAAGTCCAATTTCCATGGCTTTTGGGCATTTAGCCCTTGTCATTTTGCCCTTGTCATTTTTCCCTTTAGAGTGATATCCAACACCCACACCCCCACAAGTCTTCCCCAAAAGCAATCTCTCATCCCCATTGATTGTTAAAAATTTTTAATGTCTTGCCAAACTTGAGAAGGTTTTTGAATGATATCATGTCTTGGGTGTTGGATTCCAATAGAGAATGATTGAGGAATAGCCTCAATCAACAACATAAAGGACAAAACATATCAAATCTTTGGAATATGGGTTAGGGAATAGTCTATTCTATCGCTCAAATGTATTATTATTTCTCAAGAAAATAGGTTGAGAACTTGGAAATTTGAGTAATTGCCCACCAATATTAGGTTTTATTTCCATAAATGGCAATCAATCTTATTGCTTTAATCCTTTAATTAGTAACAAGATTTGAAATCATCTAATGGTAGGCAAAACTTATCAAACTTTTGCATCTCTTGACCCACATTCAATGAATTTAATTCATATTATCTGTATATTCATTGTAAAATAAGCGACTTAGTTAATATATATTTTATAAATTTTAATATAAAATTTAAAATAATTAATATAAAATTCAAAACAAATAACAGATAAAATATAAAAATAAAATATTAATAAAAAATTTAAAATAATTAATATAATAAATTAAAAAGTTAAGCTTAAAATATATATAACGTGTATTATAATTAACCCTTAAATAAATCATACATATAAATATAGTGAGCAATATGATTATTAATTTATTTTAGTCTTATCAAATTATAAAAATAACAAACAAAAAGATAAAAGCATAGATCCCTTGTGCATATAATCTATTGATTAGTGAGAAAAGTTTTCAGACAACAATAATTTTATAGCCGCCCTCGGATAAGTAAATGTCCAAACAAAGTGATTATTAAGCTTAATCCCTTTGCTTATCCAAACCATTGCTCATCATAATCACATCACATCTCAATTTTCTTTCAATAATTTTTTTTGTCCGAACTAAAATTAAATTAAAAAAATATATAATATAATTTTATTATTGAGTAGTTAATTATTTTTATATATATTTATAATTAATAATTAATAATTAATAATAAAATATAAAAATACTTAAATTAAAACGTGCATGCGTGCACGTAAAAGGATATTGGAATTATAATTATTAGATTATGCATTACGGTCAACAGATGTGGCTCTTAAACATAATTTTTTTAAAGATAGATTTTAAATAAATTAATTGCATGCGGCATACAACACGTGGAAGCATTTAAGCATTAGGGAAATGATAATTAAAGATGGTTTTAATTAAAATTCTTTTTGCTTTTGTTCTATGTGTGGCCCCAAATTGCATTGTTCCCTTTGTGTCTTGGCAATGGTATTCGGCTTTTTATTCTATAAGCAACATGTTAGGGTTGGGTTGGGATGAGTTGAGCTGGTTGTGAATTGTGAATTTACCATGTTGCAAGGCAATTAGAAATTGGAAAAGCTTAATTAATTAGTGATTAAGAAGAAGAATAATTAATTATGGGTGTTGATTAGTTGTTGGAAATTAAGATAATTTTGACTAATCAATGACAATTATGGTTGAACAGCCCATGTTATACACATGTTTTGTCCGAAATATCATGTAGAAATTTGACTGTAGGATTAGCCACCTTGATTGATTAGATTCACATCCCTTTAATCACTCCTTATTTCCTGCCAACCAAGTATGAAAATATTGATTTGCAGAGGGACTCTGTCAGTTGTCTGTCTTAGGGTAATTTTGCCGATTGTTCACAATATGGACAGAACTTTGAGGTCACTGGCCTACATTAGTAAATACCAAAGGACTCG
The DNA here is from genome assembly GCA_032402905.1 of Khaya senegalensis. Taxonomy (NCBI): domain Eukaryota; kingdom Viridiplantae; phylum Streptophyta; class Magnoliopsida; order Sapindales; family Meliaceae; genus Khaya; species Khaya senegalensis. Next base: position 7,439,910 of record CP135537.1, on the reverse strand, counting down.
ATTTAATATTAAATTTTATTAAGCACATAAAAACCAGGGCTGTCTAGCACATGATTGTTAAAAACTCAGAGAAAACTTTGGCCGCATTGGTATGAATCAAGGGGTTAAGAATTTGGGAGGAGTGAATCCAGAAAAGGAAATTACATATCTGACCCTAATCTGAAAATTTGATGGGCATTTCAGACTCATGTTACACTAGTGGTTGCAAATTGAGGTGGCGTGCACTTGTTTGTTGGTTTGTGTATACTTTGTATTCGCAGTATTTTGGTTATACAATTAGATATTTATCATCAATTTTCTTTCTAATATTTTATAGCCGAGCATCTCTCAACTGTCATTATAATCCATCATCATCATCATCATAAATGTTCTTTAATAATCACATCATAATCTGTCATCAAATCTCTGTTCTCTTAATTTATTAATTCTTCTTAATTACACCCATTAGAGGCTAAGAATGGCCTCAATTTAACAAACCCTATATCTAAGTCCCCAAGCCGAGGCTGAAGTTGCAGTTTTACAAGACATGGACTTAACTAACATCAAAACAGCAAAAAACCCATATACAGAAACTGAGTCCCCACCGGAAATTCTCCCTAGAAAGTCTTTATCTTTCACAAACGGCTCATTTCACCACCAAACTCCGCAGCCACTGCCGTTACAAATGGTGGTTTCTTACAAAGAATGTCTGAAAAATCATGCTGCTAGTCTTGGTGGTCATGCTTTAGATGGATGCGGTGAGTTTATGCCTAGTTCCACAGCTACTTCTGATGATCCTATGTCTCTCAAATGCGCTGCCTGTGGCTGCCACCGCAACTTCCACCGTCGTGAGCCTTATGGCCCCAACTCCTCCGCCACCCACTTTTTTGGACCACCTCCGACAGCGGCAGAAACGATTCAGCGCAGCTCAAGTCCTAGCACAAACCCCAGCACAGCTCCAAGCCCAGAGACAAACTCTCCACAACCAGTTACATCACCAGCTCCACGTTCTTATTTCTCATCTGCTCCCCACATGCTGTTGGCTCTAAGCACAGACTGCTCTGGGCCGTTTGATGAACATCATTATCCTCACCCTCACCCTCACCCTCACCCTCACCATACCGGTTTCAACCAAGTGGTGGGGACAAAGTCAGAGAACCCCTGTGCAAGGAAGAGATCAAGAACGAAGTTTACTCAAGTGCAGAAAGATAAGATGCTGTCTTTTGCGGAAAAGCTGGGTTGGAAGATGAACAGAGCGGAAGAAAAATTGACGCAGGAGTTTTGTAGTGAAGTTGGTGTTAGTAGACGCGTCTTCAAGGTTTGGATGCATAACAACAAGAACGCTTTTGGGAAGAAAGAGTCAGGTGCTACTAGTGAAGATTTCAACAACAAGAAGAATGACATTAGCACCGTCAATGGAAGCAGCAGGGTTGGATTTGACATCAATGGCTTCACAAACAATAGCCAGAACCATAACCAGGAAAATATTCTTCTTTCTCCAAAATCTGAAGAATAAACAAGTTGCTACACTGATAAATGGAGGATCTTGGCTTTGGGGTTGTCTTCTTCGTCTTTTTTTTTTCAAAAAAAAAAAATAAAATCATTTTGCTGTGGTAGTCCATGGTTTGCTAATTGTTCTTAGGGGCATGAAGGAAGGGAAGAGATGATGTCAGGATAGAAATTGAAGGAAATTAATCACTTTCGATTATTGTTAATAACTTAATTATATGCCAATTAGTCTTTCTTCATTTCTGCAAGTAGGTTACTTAAAACTTCTCTTTTAATGGCATAATTCGTCTTGCATCTTCTGCATTACATCAGGGTTTGTCTTTCATCTTCTGCATTACGAATCACTAACATTTAATTCGTTTAATGTTCTCCACACTCTGGGCAAGATTCCATATTCCTCATACTTTCATGTCCAAATTCCTGTAGCTTATCAATTCATGTGCAAGTCTGACTCTATTCATTTGTAAAGCATTTCCACTTTTGCAGTTGGAGATATGTTGAAGCAAGGCTGTGATACTGTTTCGTGCTATCATTATTCTATAATATAATACAATAACATTTGGTCTCAAGCATGGAGAGTTGCTTTGGATTCAGAACTGGATTAATGATTAACATGTCCGGATTTTTGTATGTTATCTTCTCTTGTTATCTGAGCTTTCATGGCAAGCGAGTGTTGCTTAAACGATGTCAGAAGACATGAGCGTTGCTTTGAATTTTGCCACCATTCCTTATTTGGTCGGTTGATTAAAGCGGCAACTTCTGTTTTTTTAACTGATTTAAGTCATGAGAAAAGCAGATATTGCCTTTTAATCCACTCTGTTCAACCACTCTTCCCCCTACTAATTTGCCACGTGTCGAATTAGTTTCTCCCTATCTCTTAATACGTGGCAGATTTTCTCAGAAACAGAACCAAACTTACGACACATTTTTCGTTAACAAAATCAGGTTCCGCCCAAGCTTCCAAATCTGAAATTCTTGTCCTAAGTTCTGATACGAAAAAACAATAATGTCGATCAACCCATTTGCAGTCAATCCCTGTCGGCAAACTCCAATATTGGGTTGGCCCAATTCACAAGTTTCTGAGATAGCTCCTTCTGGGTTTGGTAAAAATGGCTTTCCTTTCTTGTGGAAAAAGAACCTGCGGGGCTGGCGAATTTCGGCTGTGTATTGTATTGCATGGATATCTACCAATTTAATTTATATGCTGCACTGGGGGACATTTTCACATCAATTATAACCTGTCATTGCCTTACTTCTTTACCCATTTCGTTTTCCCGGTTGGTATTATGATACAAAAGGAAGAAAGAAGGATAGAAGGACAGATTAGCTATGATTTGGTAGGGCTGCATATCATAAATTCAAATTTGATAACCCAATGGGATCATCTGCTGAATGTGCTGTTGCATTACCAATGGGTTCATGTGCAAGCAATGATCAATTCTTTTTTCCAGCCAAGCTAATCTTCACTCAAAACTCAAGACTCCCATATGCATAATCCGAACGTCCACCTGGGCAATTGTAGCGCTGGCAGGAAGCAGTGCGTAATAATCAGCATGGGCAACATATGTCAACGCATCTCCATCTCTCTTCCTCGCATAGTGAAGGTAATCGAGTCTCGTGATTTTCACCCAGGGTGGAATGTAACAGAACCTATTATTCTCCATACCTAACTGCAACCGTTTAATGGCTCTATCTATTAGACTGTCTGCTGAAGCTTCATCATTCGCTTCTGAATTTGGATTTTCCTCTGAAATTATCACCATTTAATCTGTGACTGGGATAATTGTCATCTTCATTGAAGCTTTCATAATCAGCAGACAGCCTCGTTGCCACTCATTCTCTCTTATTTTTTTTATTTTCCACAGAATATGACTGTCGAGAGATATATCATTCCTTGATCTCTTTTGATTAAAAGCACCACCACATCTCATTCCGGGGTCTTCTGCAGCTTCAGTTTCCTGAAATAATTGAAAGTTTCCAAATTGACATGTAACATTACAAGGTGTTAAATTCACAGCTAATGAACTTTCACGCAAGTAGAAATCATTCATGTACTGGGATCATTCATGTCCTGTACCCAATACATGACCACACAGGACATGGCGGGCAAATGACCAAAACAACAAGTGGAACTCAAGTGAAACATTTATATAAAATCCAACCCACATTCAAATGGGAGAAAACAGGTAAATGTATGATGTGCAGACAAAAGTACTGAAGAAATAAAAGCATTTTGCAGTTCCAAGATTTCCATCTAGAACAAAGTAAGACAGCAGTCCATGTAATGCAATCACCAATTTTACCAACACAGCTTACACAAGCAATATGTAACATTCTTTCTAGATCACTTATTCTTAAGTAGTGCAGAAAACAATTCAGACATCAGGTTATATTCCAGAGTACTGGATATGCTGAATAAGAAAAACTCAAGAAAAAAGAGGGAAAAGAATCCTACTTCTATTTCTTCAAATTCTAAAATACATATTAAGAGTAATGTGTACAATCCAATGCAGATTGCAGTTAAATTAGCACATGTTTTAGAAAGTTCCGAATAAATTTCATCCATCAGCCTACATATTCCAAATAAACTGCACGCTGCATTAAAAGCTATAATTTACCTTCTCATTCTGGTGGAAATTCCAAAGCTGTTCTATCATCCTTGTTTCCTCATGACCATCGTGTGGTGGTATGAACAAGAACTAGCCAAGGGGGGAAAGAATTTGGGAAGAGTGAACACCCAAAAATGGAAATTACATATCTGACCCTAATCTGAAATTTTGATGTTCATTTCAGACTCATATTACACTAGTGGTTGCAAATTGAGGTGGCGTGCACTTGTTTGTTGGTTTGTGTACACTTTGTATTCACAGGTTTTGGTTGTACAATTAGATACTTATCATCAATTTTCTTTCTAATATTTTATAGCCGAGCATTTCTCAACTGTCATTATAATCCATCATCATCATCATCATAAATGTTCTTTAATAATCACATCATAATCGTCATCAAATCTCTGTTCTCTTAATTTATTAGTTCTTCTTATTGACACCCAGTAGAGGATAAGAATGACTTCAACTTAACAAACCCTATATCTAAATCCCCAAGCCGAGGCTGAAGCGGCAGCTTTTTGAGATGTTCTTTAATAATCACATCATAATCGTCATCAAATCTCTGTTCTCTTAATTATTTTATTAGTTCTTCTTATTTACACCCATTAGAGGATAAGAATGACCTCAATTTAACATACCCTATATCTAAATCCCCAAGCCGAGGCTGAAGCTGCAGTTTTATGAGACATGGACTTAACTAACATCAAAACAGCAAAAAACCAAGATACAGAAACTGAGTCCCCACCGGAAATTCTCCCTAGAAAGTCTTTATCTTTCACAAACGGCTCATTTCACCACCAAACTCCGCAGCCACTGCCGCTACAAATGGTGGTTTCTTACAAAGAATGTCTGAAAAATCATGCTGCTAGTCTTGGCGGTCATGCTTTAGATGGATGCGGTGAGTTTATGCCTAGTTCTACTGCTACTTCTGATGATCCCATGTCTCTCAAATGCGCCGCCTGCGGCTGCCACCGCAACTTCCACCGTCGTGAGCCTTATGGCCCCAACTCCTCCGCCACCCACTTTTTTGGACCACCTCCGGCAGCGGCAGAAACAATTCAGCGCAGCTCAAGTCCTAGCACATACCTCGGCACAGCTCCAAGCCCAGAGACAAACTCTTCATCACAACCAGTTACATCACCAGCACCATGTTCTTACTACTCATCTGCTCCCCACATGCTGTTGGCTCTAAGCACAGGCTGCTCTGGGCAGTCTGATGATCATCATTATCCTCGCCCTCACCCTCACCATACCGGTTTCAACCAAATGGTGGGGACAAAGTCAGAGAACCCCTGTGCAAGGAAGAGATCAAGAACGAAGTTTACTCAAGTGCAGAAAGAAAAGATGCTGTCTTTTGCGGAAAAGCTGGGTTGGAAGATGAACAGAGCGGAAGAAAAATTGACGCAGGAGTTTTGTAGTGAAGTTGGTGTTTGTAGACGCGTCTTCAAGGTTTGGATGCATAACAACAAGAACGCTTTTGGGAAGAAAGAGTCAGGTGATACTAGTGCAGATCTCAACAACAAGAAGAATGACATTAGCACCGTCAATGGAAGCAGCAGGGTTGGATTTGACATCAATGGCTTCACAAACAATAGCAAGAACCATAACCAGGAAAATATTCTTCTTTCTCCAAAATCTGAAGAATAAACAATTTGCTACACTGATAAATGGAGGATCTTGGCTTTGGGGGTGTCTTCTTCTTCTTCTTCTTTTTTTCAAAAAAAAAAAAATCATTTTGCTGTGGTAGTCCATGGTTTACTAATTGTTCTTAGGGGCGTGAAGGAAGGGAAGAGATGATGTCAGGATAGAAATTAAAGGAAATTCATCACTTTCGATTATTGTTAATTAACTTAACCATATGCTAATTAATTTTTCTTCATTTCTGCAAGTAGGTTGCTAAAAACTTCTCTTCTCATGGCATAATTTGTCTTTCATCTTCTGCTTTACGAACCACTATCATTTAATTCGTTTAATGGTCTCCACACTCAGGGCAAGATTCCACATTCCTCATACTTACATGTAAAAATTTCTGCAGCTTATCAATTCATGGCAAGTCTGACTCTGTTCATTTATAAAGCATTTCTACTTTTGCAGTTGCAGATATTTTGAACCAAGGCAATGATACTGTTTCATTATTCTATAATACAATACAATAACATTTGGTCTTAAGCATGGAGAGTTGCTTTGGATTCAGAATTGAATTAATGATTAACATGTCTAGATTTTTGTATGTTATCTTCTCTTGTTATCTGAGCTTTCATGGCAAGCAATTGTTGCTTAAATGCTGTTAGAGAGAGAGAATTTTAGATGGAAAAGTTTTATATGTCAATATTATCGGTGTTAGTATAAAATAAAAAAATATATTAATTAAGTATAATTTTAAAAAATTAATGAAAAATTTTATATATTTTTTATTATATTAATTAAATAATAAAATATTTTTATTAATTTTTTTTAACTTAAATTTAATAAGCATGAGCGTTGCTTTGAATTCTGCCACCATTCCTTATATGGTTGGTTGATTAAAGCGGCAACTTCTGTTTTTTCTGCTTCTAGTAATAAGAAAAGCAGACATTGCCTTTTAATCCACTCTGATCAACCACTTTTTCTCCTGCTAATCTGCCACGTGTTGAATTGGTTTCTCTCTGTCTCTTCATACGTGGCAGATTTTCTCAGAAACAGAACCAAACTTACGACACATTCTTTGTTAAAACAGCTGTTGGGTTTGGCAAGGCAATGTTTGTCTAATTTGAAAATAAAATCAGATTCCAACCAAGCTTCCAAATCTCAAATTCTTGTCCGCGTTCTGATATGAGAAAACAATAATGTCGATCAACCCATTTGCAATCAATCCCTGTCGGCAAACTCCAATATTGGGTTGGCCCAATTCACAAGTTTCTGAGATGGCTCCTTCCGGTTTTGGTAAAAATGGCTTTCCTTATGGGAAACGAACCTGCGGGGCTGGCGACTTTTGGCTGTGTATTGTATTGCATGGACATCCACCCATTTAATTTTGATGCTGCATTGGGGGCCATTTTCACAGCAATTGTAACTTGTCATTGCATTAATTCTTACCCATTTCCTTTTCCCCGGTTGGTATTATGATACAAAAGGAAGAAAGAAGGATAGAAGGACAGATTTGCTATGATTTGGTAGGACTGCATATCATAAATTCAAATTTGATAACCCAACGGGATCATCTGCTGAATGTGCTGTTACATTACAAATGGGTTCGTCTGCAGCATGTTCTATTGGATCACTGCAGAACTCGCAAGTAACACTCCGAGGAGTCAAGTGCAAGCAATGATCAATTCTTTTTTCCAGCCAAGCTAATCTTCTCTCAAAACTCAAGACTCCCATATGCATAATCCGAACGTCCACCTGGGCAATTGTAGCACAGGCACGAAGCAGTATGTAATAATCAGCATGGGCAACATATGTCAAGGCACCTTCATCTCTCTTCCTCACATAGTGAAGGTAATCGAGTCTCTTGATTTTCACCCTGGGTGGAATGTAACAGAACCTATTATTCTCCATATCTAACTGTAACCGTTTAATGGCTCTATCTATTAGACTGTCTGCTGAAGCTTCATCATTCGCTTGTGAATTCGGATGTTCCTCTGATCTTTGGAAAGAATTATCACCATTTAATCTGTGACTGGGATAATCATCTTTATCGAAGCTTTCATAATCAGCAGACAGCCGAGTTGTATACTCATTCTCTCTTAGTTTTTTATTTTCCTTGGAATGACTGTCAAGCGATATATCATCCCTTGATCTCTTTTGATTAAAAGCACTACCACATCTCATTCCAGAGTCTTCTGCAGCTTCAGATTCCTGAAATAATTGAAAGTTTGCAAATTGACATGTAACATTACAAGGTGTTAAATTCACAGCTAACGAACTTTCACACGTAGAAATCATTCATGTGCTGGGATCATTCATGTCCTGTGACCAAGACATGACCCCACAGGACATGACGGGCAAATGACCGAAACAACAAGTAGAACTCAAGTGAAACATTTATATGAATATAAAATCCAACCTACATTCAAATGGGAGAAAACAGGTAAATGTATGATGTGCAGACAAAAGTACTGAAGAAATAAAAGCATTTTGCAGTTCCAAGATTTCCATCTAAAACAAAGGAAGACAGCAGTCCATGTAATGCAATCACCAATTTTACCAACATAGCTTACATAAGCAATATGCAACATTCTTTCTAGATCACTTATTCTTAAGTGGTGCTGAAAACAATTCAGACATCAGGTTATATTCCAGAGTGCTAGATATGCTGAATAAGAAAAACTCAAGAAAAAAGAGGAAAAAGAATTCTATTTCTAATTCTTCAAATTCTAAAATACATATTAAGAGTAATATGTACAATCCAATGCAGATTGCAGTTAAATTAGCAAATGTTTTAGAAAGTTCCAAATAAATTTCATCTATCAGCCTAAATATTCCAAATAAAGACTGCACACTGCATTAAAGCTATAATTTACCTTCTCATTCTGATAGAAATTCCAAAACTGTTCTATCATCCTTGTTTCCTCATGATCATCGTGTGGTGGTTCTAGTCCAGCAAAGACCACATCCTTACAATATTGTAGATACGTTGGTAAGTCATTGGAATACTCTGTTCATGAAGGTAAAAAGAGTTAAACAAGTCTATAACTGCTTATTCTGACCGATAATGAGAAATAAATCAACAGCATCAGACCTTTGAAACTATAGAAAACAGGAAATCAGAATACAATTAGTATTTGTCAATCTCAATTAAAACCATGACCAAAATTTTACCGTAAGTGTCACGGATATCATTGTATCTTGCTTCAAGCTTGTAGAGAAGTTCTTCGGCATCAAGTTCAGATTCCTTAAAATGTGATGAATTCCTTCTAGATTTTTCACTAGAATCATTGATAGTGTTGGATGGAGAACCAGAACTCTCTTCAATATCATCTCTCATTTTCAAACTACACTCCAAATTCCCTCCAAGATTGGATGGTGAGGAGGAAACGTTGCGAATGGACAAACTCTTCTCCCAGAACCCAAAACCATTGATGTTATAGAGAATTCTAATGGCCACAATCAGTATTGACATCACACAGACACGAGTAGGAAGCCTCAACTCATTTGTCGATAACCATAAATCCGGTGCCATCGACCACTCTTGTATTTTTAAGGCATGCGGAAGAATCTTCTCCACGGGAAGAGATAGCTGTTTCAAATAACGGGATGCTATAGCATAGAAGTTTACAGGAGGTAAATGCAAGCCTATGGACTCAGCTATGGATGCTGCCATCGATTCCAATTTCTGTACAGGCACAGATTTAGAAGGCCTAAACATAACACTTGGACTTATAGAACAGGTAGCTGAAGGCTGCCCAAACCGTTTTTCAATTTCAACAAAAGCAGCAAAATATGGAAGTTTTCCTTCAATGGACCACTTTACAAGGTCTATTGGCAAAATTGGTTCCCTCACAACATGGCAAGCTAGAAATGATATAGCTAAAGAAGAAGCCAATGGTATCTTCTGACTCAACAACCTATACCATACCATTACTGCTCGCTGACCATATAAATTGTGAGGCTCATGACTGTATTTAGCACGAGGCTTAAAATCTTCTGATTCTCCTGTAATCAATCACAATGCAACGATTAAGAAATTTACCATTAAAGACAGCAACATATTAGGAATTCATAGATGAAAAAGAAATAAAATATATAACAATAAGCCTTAAAACTTGTTTATTTTTTAATTTCCAACACTGTGGCAGGGGAAAGAAAAAGGGGGAGAAAGGTATAGGAGAAGGAAAAAAGAAAAGGAGACCTCATCTTTCATTGTTTTTGATAAAATGTAGAACCATAAAAGGGAAAGAGGAGGGAGTTAACATCAACCATTTCATACCCTTAGGAGAGGAGGGTATAAACTCATTATGTCCACATGTGCTAACACTGTATATGATCTACACTTGTAATCTTTAAAGTAGCAACAATAATACATAAACTTTTCTCTTCAGCCAGTGGGCCTTATTAGTAAAATATTTTCCAATTAACAATATATGTTTTCCCTTCCTTCCCTACCATCAATTCTTCCAACTAAACACGTACATCTCAAGTAGATTTTGGGTCTGCTTTGGTTCAAAGCACTTCCTGAGAAATCCCTGTAAAGTGTTTTTCTTAGAAGCATTTCAAGAGTTTTATGGACCTACAAACACTTTTTAGGCAATCACATATCATACATTCTCCAAAATACACTTTTTAAAGAGATGCTTTCATCTATTCCAGCCAAACACAGCCAACATTGGCACAAAAGCATTTTAACTGCCAATAGAACTCCCAAACACACCATTCTTTAAATTCATACCGAATTGTGAACAGAAATCAATAAATAACAGTGATTATATACATACCGAGTTTTTGACTCTCGGATTCATTAATGGCCTCATCCGCCCAGCCTTCGCGAAGAATCCCTGTTGTTGCAAGAAATCTCAACCAAATTGATGCTGCCACTCCGCAAATCAAAGGACAAACATTAAACTTTTCAACCAAAGCCTCGCACTGTAATTGAATCATCAATTGCACCCCCATCGCGTACTTCATCCTCACCTCGAAATGGTAATCCTCGTAATCCGCCTGACTCTCTTCCCGGCCCCCGAAATCCTCAGGCTCCGTGGGGCCAACCCCATCATCATAATAAAACTCCTCTCTCTTAACCTTCTTGCTAATTATCGGATCATTCTGTTTTCCGTCAGTAGTAGTGCCGGTGTTTGGTTCTTCAAATAGAGGAGACCAGAACGAGGACTGTTGAGATATATGGACGAATTGGTTCGCGGGTGGTCGGGATTTAGTTACGTGGCGAGTGTGGCTGGTCTGGTATAGGGCGGTTCCGGTGCCGGCACCTGTGGCCTGGAAATCCTCGTCGGCCACGCCAGTTTCGAAAATGTCTTCGGCCTGGTGATTACAATTCTTGCAGTAATAATACCCATCCAATCCGTCCACAAAGCCCACGTTTCCGCACGCGTCGCATGTGAATTTCAGTGTCACCCTTTCTTCAATTTCCATAGTTCAATTGATTGATGATTTGGTCGAGCGTATAGGGTAGGGTTTGGGGTTTTAACGGTCTGGTTTTGGCGGCGAGGCTGTTTGGTTGCTTAATTATGCTAAACCGCCTTTATTTGGCTCCACCAAATTAAATTTACATGGTGGCTTAACAAAGAGCAATTCAAATACGATCATTTAATCGTATTTAATAAATAATTAGTTAAATAATTTTATTATAAATTAACCAAAAAAAATATATTTATATTTTATTTTTATTATAATACTTCTAAAATATATATATATATAATAGAATTAAATATTTAATACAAATTCTTAAAATAATATTTTATATATTATTATTATTATCATTAAATTTCATCTCTGAAATAAGTTGTATCAGATTAATTTATGAATTTTTAATATTTAATTAATAAATATAAATAAAATTTATAAATTTAAATTTATGATTAAATTTTAGTTTTTAATTTATTTGAATTAAAATTAATTGTTTAAGTGACTGATCGAGTCAGACTTGATTTGATTTTAATTTCTTTAACAATTTTTAAGTGTTGGGATATGTATTACATTAAAAGTATTATAAAATTAATCTTCAATAACTTGCATGCTACCATTTGTAATTTATTTTGGTCTTAGACAGTTCTAACCATCCACCAATTTTGTGTTGAAAATGAAACTAGATTGGTGCNCTTAAGCAGATCTAACCATCCACCAATTTTGTGTTGAAAATGAAACTAGATTGGTGCATGACCTCAATGAAATAAGGGTGTGAAAGTAAGATTTGTTGAAAGCTCTTTCCTTTGCTTGTGTTTTTGTTCATTGACTAGGCTGCCTCAAAAGCATTCTCCTCCTTCCATCACACACTACCGGGAGAAATCAGTGGCATTGAAGCTGGCTTTAGAAGCACTTTTAAAAGTCGGGTATAAAAATGGTCTCTTCAATTCAGTGGATGGAAGCGCTTCCCAACGGCCGTCTCCACGAGGGTCTGTTTGGCATGTTATGAGAATCACTTTTTAAACAATTGCTTTTGTTTTTTGCTTTGGAAAATTACGGCGTAATTCATGGTTTGGAAGAATACTCCCATTACAACTACTCACGGGGCTTAAGAGACTGAAAACGACTTCCAAACACTTCCATCCACACCGTCCAATTCAAGACGAACGAAGCCGGCTGCTGTGTGATTATTTGATCATTGAATTTGAAACAAGAAATGACTCCTTCAGTGGCCTTAGTCATTAACACAATAATTATAATAATAATTAATAATAATAATAATAATTTATTATTATAATAAATATTAATAAATCACAATTATTATTTTCCCAAATTCACCCTACTGAAATGTAAACCGACATCTTCCTTTTCCTTTCTGGATGATGTCCAAATTTGGAAAAAGAAATTCCAGATGTTTGTTTTGAGATACTAACACGTTCTATATTGGAATTAGGATAATCCCGTCCGAGCACCAAACTGCACCGCCCAACTGGCCAATTCCAGATGAAGAAGCTTTCCCGCAATAAAAGAATCCGAGCACCCAGCAGGGTCTTTGCTTTAACTAGATTTTGACTTTTGACAGACCCGAATTGAAACGTGTCAGTCCACAATCAGAATATTCCAAAACTTGGAAAATGCACATTCCTAACTGATAAATACGTAAAAGCTTCCGCGGAAAATCAATATCTTAGTTTCTTTGTCTGTTTTAGCTCTCAAATCTTCTGCCATTAATCGCGCAATTAGGCCAGAGATGCTCTGTTTTGTCTCCTGAGATCTCGCTTTCTTCACAAGTGGAGAGTCCATTATCTCCAATGTGTTTCGACAGAGAAATTCTAATTCCCTCTTGTTAAAAGTCACATTCCTTCTCATTAATATTTGATTACAATTGAATAAAAACGGCTTCAGAGGCTGATTGAATCGATGGGTTCCAGAAAATTTCTCACGTTCGCAACCCACTTTGATTTTGTTGATAGAGGGTTGGTGAACGAGGTTTTGTATAGAAATATGTTTCCAGCTGCTGAATCTTTCAGGGCTTTTGTTTCCAAGTTCTGGGTTTTTGTGTTTGGGATTGTTTCAAATGTTTTCAGGTATGGTAAAGTCAATTTAGTTTCTTCTTTGTTATTGAATTTGCCTGTTTTTGCTTTTGACTGATGGAAAATGCTTCTGTTTTTAGCAGTTTTAAGATAGGTAATTGTTATGAGAAGAATCAGTCTGGTTGCAATGATCAAGCTGATACAAACTTTCATAAAGAGGGCTCGAAGGTTGAAGAGCTTGGGCAAAAAGAGAACGGTTTTACCTTTCACGATGGAAAGCAAGCTAGTAGTATAGGAGGAGGAAAAGAGAGCTCTGTTGTTATGGAGACAGCGTTGGCTTCAAGCACTAGGAAGTACGAGTTCTTGTGCGGGAAACATATCAGTGGATTCATAGAAGAACCAACAAGTTTAATTTTCTCTGTGCAAGAATTATATATGGGTTCAAATAATTCAACGAATTGTGATAATGGAATTCTTGGTCCTCGAGAGGTTTCTGTTGACAATGTTTTGAAGGAACGGGAGGAGGAAAAATCATTCCTCGATACCGGCAAGGTTTTCGATCAAGAGAAAACAGAGGATTCTGTTGACGATGTTTTGAAGAAACAGGAAGAGGGAAAATCATTTCTTGATACCAACAAAGTTTTTGATCAAGGGAAAACAGAAGATTCTGTTGACAAAGATTTGGGAAAACCAGGAGAGGACACATTTGCCGGGAATGAACGGGAAGTTTTCAGAGAGTATAGATTTTTCGCCAGTTGTGATTTACCAAATAAATTTCGTCATCTTTCGAAAGATTGCCTGATACCAGTTGATTCAAAGCTTGACACGATTGGTTCATGTGATGGTTTCTCAAGGAGCAATGATAAAATTGAGCTAGATTCCTATGAGTTAATTGAAGAATTGGGAACTGAAAGTGTCGAAGCCATAAAGGAGGAGAAGGTAGAAAGTATTGAAGGAATTTTGGATCAGGCAATATCTTTTACATTTGATTCTGATGACGAATATATAGAATTGCAACCCGAGTCTCCAAGTTCAAGTGTCATAGACGAGGAAATTTGGTCTACGGAGGATTTAACCCAAGCCGAGGAGGAAATCAAGGAGGAACAGTTGTTTCACGAAGAAACAGAACCAGTGGATATCCCCAGAATGTCTGAAGAAACCCAGTTGGAGAATTCGGACTTAAACGAAGCTGATGACAATCACAAGGAGGATGATTTATTTCATAGTTCAGTAAAATTTGAAGGACCCAGCATGGAAGAGAATGAATCCAAGTCTGATTCTGATGACGAAGATGATGATGATCTTGAATTCGCATCAGAGCAAGAAGATATTATAGAACAACTGAAAATGGAACTGAGAAACGCAAGAACAGGGGGGCTTCCAACAATTATGGAAGAGTCTGAGTCTCCATTAAAGATGCTTGGGGAACTAAAGCCATTGAAGATCGATCAAAAGTTCGAGCACGTTGACCGTATGACAGAAATACACAAGTTCTACCGGAGCTACTTGGATAGAATGCGAAAATTGGATGTGTTGAGCTCCCAGACCATGCATGCAATAGGTAAGCTTTCAACTAACCTCTCCTCCCTGTCATTAGATTTCTTTTTAATTTAAAAATAAGTCTTTAATCTCTCCTCGCTGCATCTTTGAACCTTCAATCCATTGACTTTGATCATCATCATACTTGTCAAAGAGGTTAGACTCTGTAGGCCTTTAATCAAATAATTTCCCAGTCTTCTAATGGGGTTAGCTTTTTGGACTGCTTAAGATTTTATTTTCTCTTCCCAGAGTTATATTCGTAAAGAATTACAGTGCCTGATGGTCGCCAAAACGTATCTATAAAGTTGAGGATGTTTTTTATCCAGTCCACTGGTTCATGGTGCCAGAGTTAGTTGCCAGTCCATATCAGTGGACCCGTGGTCCTCAATGTCAATCAACCTGACCCTCATTAGCTTTAGGTCCAATATCATATCAATATTGTAATTACTCCTGTCAATTTCGGTTATGGTCCTGCAAAACGTAGAATTTATGTATACATTTTGCAGTTTTTGATGCAATTAATGACACATTGACTCTGTTCTTGTGATTTGTCCTCCTCTGTAGGTTTACTTCAGCTGAAAAGGCCGGCTGGTCAATTGATTAAAACCCAGAAACCAGCAGTTCCGGCAATTAAGTCTCTTCTGTCGCATAACTTGTGGTCATGCAAGCCGCAAAGGCGTAAAGCCAACCCCACACTCAAGTTCATTGGCGATTTGCAGAAGGATTTTGAGTTGGTGTATGTTGGACAGCTTTGCCTTTCCTGGGAAATTCTACAGTGGCAGTATAGGAAAGCTCTGGATCTGCAGGAATTTGATGCTCAAGAACTTCGTCAGTATAATCAAGTTGCTGGTGATTTCCAACTTTTCCAAGTGCTCTTGGAAAGATTTATAGAGGATGAACCATTTCAGAGCTGCCCCCGAGTCCAGAACTATATCAATAACCGCCGTGTGCACTGTAATTTTCTCCAAGTTCCAATCATTAAAGGTAAATGTAATGCACAGAGAACAAACTATGCGTACTACTGCTATATGATTTTAAGCCATTAATGCAGAATCTAACATGAAACAATTGCATTGCAGATGACAGTTTGAAGGATAAGAACGGAAGAAAAAGAGAGGGGGAAGATGCAATCACAAGTCCAATGCTAACTGAAATCATTGAAGAATCCATGAGAGTGTTCTGGGAATTTCTACGTGCTGATAAATCTGAAACTGATATAATCCTAAGGGGTTCCGAGCTCCAAGACTCCATAGATTCAGAACTTCTGACAGATATTCGAACAGATTATCAAAAGGTTTGCTTTCGACATTTATCTCAGAACACATTTCATTATTTTTAGCTCATACCTTAACCTTGACATAATCATTTTCTCAATGTTTTACATCCCATGCAGAAGGAGAAAAGGATCAAGGAAATACTGAGAAGTAGTAGCTGCATAGTAAAGAAGTTGCAGAAGCAACATGAAAATCGATCAAATCATGCATTGCTCTTCGCCCAGGTTGAATTGAAACTGATTTCAAGAGTGCTAACTATGTCAAAATTAACAGAAGATCAACTAGTTTGGTGCCATGAGAAGCTAGACAAGATTAACTTCTGCAACAGAAGATTAGTGTTAGAACCATCATTTTCACTCTTCCCTTGTTGACACGATGAGCAAAGAGAAATTCCCATCTCTACATTCCCGTTTGCAGATACGTACATGCATTTAAGAGGCCTACAGCAACAATTACAATACAAATTTGGAACAGGCTTTACACTGTTCATTTGAGTTGTACATGGACTTCAATGTATTACTCAGTTCATTGTCTATCGGACATTTTTAAATCCATTTAAATTACGATTTTAATGAATTTGATTTGGTCTAAAATTTAAATATAATTACATTAATGGTTTTAATTGCAAGAAATAATATAATTTTACATTAATAAATAACAAGATTTTTTTTTTTTTTTTATGGATATAATTGCGGGTTACACGTAAGGAGAGCCAAATTGGAAGAGAGCTTTAACACGCTAGAAGACGATAGACCAATCCGAACACGCTGGCAAAAGAAGACTAGTAGCCGAACGCCACGTGGGATACAAAATGGAACAAAAGCCCAGCCGTGGACTTTAGTCAAGATCTAACTACAGCCGTCCGATCTAGGGTAGCAAAAACTGGATACCCTCTTTATATCCTCGCTCGTTTAGTCATAGGACTCCTCCTCTGCTTCGGCTCAGCATTTTTCAGAACTCTTGCGGAGATAGAGAGAGCTTAGGAGTGACTGGAAAATGGTTCAGCGGCTTACCTACCGCAAGCGGCACAGCTATGCTACTAAATCGAACCAGCACCGCGTCGTCAAAACCCCCGGTAATATACCCTACCCGCTGATTTGTGCGTTAATGGTTTGGCACCTTTTAGACGATCGCTGTTATTATTTGTCAACAATATTGATCATGCGCGGTTATTCTTTTTCTTTTTAATGGAGAAATCGTTGTGGGTGTGTAGGAGGGAAGTTGGTGTACCAGACCACGAAGAAGAGAGCAAGTGGACCTAAGTGTCCTGTAACTGGCAAGAGAATTCAAGGGGTACGTGCTTGAATTTTCTGTTTTTCGTTTGGAGATTTTTTATTATGGATTTTAGTGTTGCTTAGCAGATAACTAGTTAAATCGTTCTTAGAACTTTATGGCTTTAAAGAAATTGTTATATTTGGTTCTAGAAATTACACTCAAGAAGGATAACGTGTCAGTGATCAAACAATCATTCGTGGTTTAATAAAGAAAAAGATGAAAACAGCATGCACTGAGAATGGGTCCGAAAATGTGGGATCTGTACTGCTTTCGTCTCGCATTGATGTTTTGCGAGTTCTATTGGAATTTCTGTGTCTGGTTTGTGTTCTGCCCATTATGAAGAAACTTCAGTAGTTTAGCAGTTAACACATTTGTTTAAAAGTATTTCCTTGAGTTTGGCATGCTTGTGTAAGAACTGATCTTCCAGAAATTCTTATCAATTTCCTTTCCTCTGCGTCCAACTTCTAATGTTGCTACGGGACTGTCCATTTTACATTTTCTTGGGTGGGGGTTTCTCAATTTGATATTCTATTCTACATTTTGTTAAAAGTTGCTAATTGTATGTTGGGGCAGATGATCGTTCTGTAGCTTGTCCTTGCCTATTGGTAACCCTAATAGACAAAGACTTTGTACATTGACAAGGTTTGCATGTGTTGGGACTGTCAAATTGAATGCAAGTTGGATGACTTTCCCTTTTACACTTTGCTCTGTTTGGAGGGACCATCTACAGTTTAGGAAAGACCTAAAAATTAACATATTTATCTTAATAGAGTTCTATTCTTTGTAGTTTTTGTTATGTTTCTTTGTTAATTGTCTAAGTGAAAATTGAAAGTGTTGAGTGAGAATTGCTTGTATTAATCATCCTAGGTCTTCATGAAAGTAACACAAGTGTTGTCAAGGAGATGAACATGTTGCTCACTCTGTTGGGACTCCTGTTATCCTTGAACATATCTTCAGGACTCAGCTTTGAGCCTTCCTGTGATTACATGATAGTGAGTTTGAATCCAGCTCTAACACACATTTGCTATGCCTGCAGATTCCTCACTTGAGACCAGCTGAATATAAAAGGTCCAGATTGTCTAGAAACAGGAGGACCGTGAACCGTCCCTACGGTGGAGTATTGTCTGGAAGTGCTGTCAGGGAAAGGTTTGATATTGTTAAAACTCCTCAATCTCCAAGTTTTTTTAGTTTGTTTGTTTCTGCATTTGATAATTGTTATTTTTGGTATGTATTTTATTTTCTCTTTTAGGATTATTCGGGCCTTTTTGGTGGAAGAACAAAAGATTGTGAAGAAGGTGTTGAAGATTCAGAAGGCAAAAGAAAAGCAAGCCTCAAAGAGTTAAGACTGAAAAGAAGTTCAGTGAATTTCAAACTGCTTTCTAGAGTATTTCTTTTTTTTATGAATGATGATATTGAATTGCTGAGAATTAATCTAGGTTTCTTAATTTGAATTTGTAAGTTGCTTTCACTGCTATGAACCAAATTTTTAAACTGTGTCGAAAAAACCATTGTGGTACTGTTTTGTTTTCCTTTATCAAGTTGATGCTTCGAGGGTTCATTTTGGATGATACTATTTAATGTCAGCATAGTGTTTTAAACTATTTATTATCACAGTTTTATTTTGTATGTGGTACTGCATAAATTTTGTGTGCCATTTGTATTTAATTCAGGAAACATAAATTTTTCTATATTTTTGCACCACCCACCTTCTCTGCCCCATGAAAAAGGCGGGGAACCTAAATATCTGTAGTATTCGATGATGAAAAGAACTGGGACTCAATTCAAAAACCATTCTAATTTTGCATTACTTTCTCTATAGATTTGAATGCCAACACTATATCTGTAGCATGCGAGTGACTTGCATACCAACAAGAGCAAAGCAATCTCAACAGTTTAGTGTACAAACCATTTATGGTGCATCTTAAATTATTTTAGATATGATTAAACTTGAGGTGGCTGGAGAAACTTCTGAGTTTAGCAATCAGTTTGACATGAGGAGGGATTGTCTCCTTCACCAAGAGGCTGCTCCGCAGAGCAGTGGCCTAGGAGAGAGAGGCTTGGTGGTTTTTCAGGTCAAATCCAGAGCAAGAGCCTCTGCAAAAGCTTGGTAATCGTAAGAATTTGCAGCCACAACAATATCGAGATATCCTAAGTGGCCATTACCATTGAAAAGGAGAAGCCTCTATGGGAAGTCCTGCGCAATTCGTTCTTCAAACACCCTAAGCAATTCATTGAACTACGCCGTAGCCTTCTCTCGTTCTTCGCCTTCGGAATACGTGAATGGAAATTTAGTTTGAGGGCTAACTCCGCTTCCCAATGCCCAAAACCACGCTGCCTCACTTCGCTGCTTTTCCATCTTCTGAGTCTATCTATGAATTGGAGTTTCCATTTTCGAAAATTTGACGACGGGGCTTAAGCCCATCGGAGGGGCCACTACATTATCTGATATCGATGTTCTATGGGCTTTGTATCAGGCCTGCGCCTATCATCCAACCCTTTGCAGGCGGTGATTATTAACAAGCTTCGTGTTAAAACAGTAACGAATGTGCAAAATTTTACCCCGAACGTGCGAATAAATTGTTAGATGCCTATGCCATACTCCATGGTCAAGCTTTGACTCTTCAACTTTGATGCAGAAGAAAAATAAAATTTGGCTTTTGAATTCTAATTCAATTAGAAATTTTTCCAAGGCCTACCAAGCTTGGTATACTGCGTACATGTTAGAGTAAAGAACATATATATATATATATATATATACATATATATATATATATTTCCTAACATGAACTTGAATTGCTGCCTAATCAAAAGTTTCAACTAAATGTACTATCAAGTATAGCATCTGGTTGTGGAAATACTTGTAGACATCTCACTTGGGCACGACGAAGAATCCCACAACGAGCTAGGCTTCCAAGCTTCAGCCATACTTATTGGCAAACTGAAAGGAAATCCAATGGATCGAATGGTGTTCTCCCACCGATCATCAACTTGATGCATCATGTTTTGATGGTCTGAACAGTTGCCAATGTTCTCTTCTTGCGTCTCATAGGGTAAACCAGTTGTTGAAAAACCGTTGAACTGATCTTGTGAGCCGCAAAAATCTACACACTCAGAAGCTTTAGCAAAATCTCCGAGCATAGAAGAGGACATGTTTGACAGCATAGAAGAAAGATCGATATTGCATTTAGCTGGAATAGGTGGTTCAAAAGGTGAAAATATGAAGTTTTTTGTTAGGTCTCCAGTGGAAATAGGAAGCTGATTAAGTTTGCTAATCACTGGGTTAATCGGTTTGCAGGGGACAAAATCTAATGGAGAAAACGTAGTAGTAGTAGCAGTCGAAGAAGAAGATGGATGCTGTAGATCATTGTTGCATTTAAAAATGGATGGATTGTTTTTAGCTGTCAATAATGACATGTTCTCTGAACTGAGCAGAGTATTGTAGGAACATTCAGTTGTGGTGGTGGTAGTGGCTTCAGGCAAAGGAGAAACCCAGCACTGAGAGAGAGCTCTTTGTGCTGAGGAATTTGTTTTCTTGAAAATCCTGCATAATGCCCACGAGTTCTGCAAGTTTCAAAGCAAAAAAAATATCAATGAATAATGCAGCAGTTAACTAACTGGATAGATATGTGCATACAAGTTTTAAGATATTTTACGTTTGCAGGAAATGTTTTGTCCATGAATCTCTCATGCGGCACTGAATCAGTAAGAGAAGGTAAACGGAACTCGTGCATCATCCATTCAGTTTTGATACCTTTGGCTGCTTTTCCTTTATAGAAAACAAGTGATTTCTTCAAGCCGATGCACTTGCTTCCTTCTGAGGAGTAGATTGGTCGGTCAGTTCCCGTGGCTTTCCAAAACCCAGCTCCAGTTACTCGGTTAGGCCTAGCACTGTTTCTGTATTTTCTGTCTCTTGGGCAGTAAAAATACCACTCTTTGTCTCCTGTAGTCGCCAACTCTGTATTATCAAAGAGTATAAGAAACCTGTAAGACCCTATTTAAAGAGCTAAAGACACTAAACATTTGCATGATAATTGAACTGAAAAGCTGTTTCTGTAACAGTTAACTTCTTTTATGTGGGTTATAACAGTATTAGGGAATGAAATCATGGATATTAATAGTTAATTATCTTACTTGGGAGATCCCATGGATTGAATTTGTAAATGTCAAGTTGCTTGATGAGCTCAATAGAGAGAGGACGTTGTTGAATCTTCCTCTTCAGGTAAAACCCTACAAGTTCTTCATCTGTTGGATGAAACCTAAACCCTGGCAGCAGGACTTCGTCTAGTTTACCTGAATCATTTCTCTCATCCATCTAAGCTTATTCTAACTGTTTTCTCAGAAACCTTATTTTCACCAGAAAACAACGACAGACTCAATAACAAGAAACCATAGAGCTCGAAAGAGAAGAGCTCAAACTGGGAAACAAAACCCTAACAATAATAAGAAGAAACCTAGAAAAACGGTGCACTGCAGGGAAGAAGTGGAATCTAAGGAGATATAACCAAGTTGTTGACAGTGAAGTTTCAGTTAATATGAACCCAATATATGCTTCCCGAAAAGGGTCTGCCTCCGAAGGATCAGCCGCCTTTCCTGGTGACTTTTAAAGAAGTGTGTGTGTTTTGCGAGGAACGCGTTGGCTCAATCAGAAGCTGAAGGCAAAGTTCTTAATACTAACAACAACCAAGAAAATTAAAGAAAGATTAATGAATTTAATTTTGTGTAGAGAGACTCCCATCCCCTATTACTTGTAACTTAATGAACCCCATTTAAGGTAATTAATTAACTAATCCAAATTGAGGAATCTCAAGAAGCTACCAAATCAGCAACTTGTGGGGATTTGCGAATTTGTCTTTAGTTTCCCATTTATCCACAGCAAATCAGGACAAAGCAAGCTTCTATAGAAACAATATTCAACTGGTCTTTGTTTGAAGTAATATTTGGAAACTAGGACCCTAACCAACTTCCAATACACAAAGCTCAAAATTTATATTCAACTGATAAATTCTTAAAGATTTGTTTAGTAAGTTTCATGCCTCAGAATCTGAAAATCCAGTTTCTATTCCATTCCCAGAGCTTCTATTCCACTGACTCTGTCAGATTTTGTGTCAATTTAGAGATACCCCTAAAGTCTAATTAATGGACAACTAATTAACCTTAATTAACTGTTGACTCTCTATAGAGAGAAATAACCAACCTATCATTCAGATTTGTCAAGAATTCTAACCATATTCAATTCATTTTGTTCTAAGATTGCTATAACCTAGCTACAAGGCTAATTCAACCACAGGTTTTGAGAAAATGGGTTATCAATTAGCCGCACAAAATTAGCCAACCCTGTGCAATTACATCCGGGGTTTCCATCAAAAGACAAAGACATTTCAGCTTGCAATTGTTAGTTTTAAACTGAAAGGACTTCATTCACCATGGCTTTCATAAAACCAAACTGAACATAAATATCTAAGCCATATTTGATTTCCTTAAATTGAAGCAATGAAAGAAGATAGGTGGCAAAAAGAAAGACAAAGAAAAATGCTAAAAAGAGAACACCTGAGCTTCTAAGGAGAGTTGTTGATCAGAAACTACTGTATATGAGACTCATAGCCGTATGTACTTGGTAATGGTGCCACATAGCAGCCTTTCAAGGGGTTCTGGGTAGGACTTAACTTCGTTTGTGGGTAACCTCCTGGAAATTAAGGGTTCACACAGTAGAGATAATTAATAAATAAATAGTAAAATAAATGAATGCATACTTGTGGTTAATGGTTCTTTGACAAAACAAAAGCAAAGCAAGAGTCAATTTCCTCTGATTTTTGTGGGCTTTGGAAAACCAAGCTTATAGGATTTCTCAATTTCTTGCTTTCGATAATGCTGAAACTCTAAGTAAACGAGACCCTCTTTGCAAATTGCATGAACTTTGATGAAGAAGTCCAACTGAAGTTCTCGTACTTCAACTTAGATAGCTAATTGTGTCTACTAATTGGACAACAAGCATGGTACTTTGAATTTAATGGGGGAAGTTCAGTGAGTCAAATGCCAAACTTGGAACTCCAAATTCAGTGAAACTCCCGAAGTCTAGCCCCCGTTTCAAACCACTTTTTTGTCTGTTCCTTGACAACCTAGGGTTTGCTTTCCATTCGTGCAACCCTTTTCTTTTTCTCTTGAAATAAAAGAGTCAAAAACTCTTAGACCGAAGCTTCTATGCCTCTTTCTACGCGAAACATTTAACCCCCACATCCCCCCACTCACTAATTTCATGTAAATACAAGAGACAAGAAGTCCACTTAATTAAAAGTTAACTGGTTTATCACAATGTCATGTTATGTACTTTAAAAAGTCTTAAATCATAGAATTTTGTTACATTAATATAATTAATATAATAAAATTTTATATTGAAGTGGTGAAATCATCTTATTAATGATGTAAAAAAAATTTATTATTTAATTAACAAACATCTATTTTATTAATTAAACGATTTTTTTTATATTATTATGTTAATATAATATAATTTTATTTATATATTTACATATTTTTTAAAATTTACTATTAATTAATTGTTATTCGAACTTAAATTTAAACACCCGTTAAGCATTATAGAATTGGTAGGTCATTTTGCTAACCCACCATGCATTGATAGTTTGACTTCTGTGAGTGTTGGACTACCCATAAATTACCTAATGTGTATATTAATTACTTATTATAAGCTGTTGGCCACTTTGAATCCTCGGATATAACCAAGTGTTAAGTTCCATAAACAACTTAATTATTAAATAAAAATCAAACCGATTTTCAAAGAATAACAATTAACAATTATTGCAGGCCAAACTCTGTGTCTAATGACCATTGAAGTTGCATAGCCATCCCTTGGTTTCTCTTTTTGGGGAGGAGAAAGAGCCTTGTGCATGCGAACGTAGTTGAGTTGCAAGTCAGTCCAAAGTGTACAAAAATAACAATATTTTCTTTGTCTCTTGGCTTTAAAACGAAGTACACATAGCATCAATGATAAATCAATAGGAGAACAAGAAGAAAATTTCATTAAGCTTCCAAACTCATGCCTAAGTCTATCTTCTTTCGCTCTTCATTCTCACTTTCTTCACTAATCAAGTTTACACGTTCGTATTCTTTCACTATTTCTTCCTCTGTGTGCGATTCTGTGGAAGGTTTAAAAGACTCAGAAAGGGATACACTGGGAAGAGGCTGAGAAAGCAGCAAGCAAAAGCTTTGATGCATCAACAGAGAAAGAAACTTGAACCCTGTGATAAGTGTGGTTATTAAATTGATACCACAAGATATATATATATATATATATATATTAAAAGACACCTTAATCCGCAAGCAAGTGAAGTTAAGAAAGCTGTTTGCCATTCCCCAAGGCACATCCCACCGCTAAGTAATGGCCAATCCAATCTGGGCTCCTGTAATGTAAACCGTAGATAAAATCAAAACCTAATTCACTTAATCAAAATCGAGGGCTGCTTAGGATTGTTGAATGCTGGAATTGGAGATTGAGAATGGAACCTTGTCTCGAATGGCGTCGCTTTTAAAGTCTTTACCGGCATTTAAAAAAGCAAGTTGAGCTTAAGTCTTCTGTTAGAACTTCTTGTTATCCTCGTGTTATCGAACCTTAATGGTATGTCCGACCTGTGAAGGCAAAATGGTACGAGTTTGTTCGGTCAAGGTTTTGAAGGAGGATAGTCTCGGAGAATTGAATAAAATGTAGAAGGAAGGTTGACAGTTCCTCGAAGCCAAAGCCATCGCGAGTGATCAGGTGCAGTTGCCGGGGCAAGTGATATAAAATGATGAATTTGAAAAAAAAAAAAAACCTTGAATTTTCTATAATAACGAAAACGACCACAACATTTCCAAAATAACATTATAAACCCTTGAGCCGCTACGGGGCCATGTTATTGAATTTAGCCCAATTTCAGGCGCAAACGGTGACAGTAACAGAGAGTTAATGAGCAACTACACCAGACAGGCATATATTAGTGATGACTCTGGAGCAGACAACACAAATGGCTGTACGGACCATATTGTATATTAGTTGTATATTACTGTTATTTAAAGTCCAAAATACCGCACTTCATAAACTTGTTTAGGGTTTCAAAACTTGGGGTGGCATGCAATACAAGATTGCATGAAATTGTGGGCATGTTGATTGTATGGACCATATTGGGCCTGAACTGGTATGCAGTGTCCATGGTTCTTATAGTTCTATCACTGTAGGAGTGGGCTCACCGTCGTTTCATGGACCAAATGACCGACAGCTACATACTACTAGCCATAATTGTCTCATTTAGCTTCACTTCCGTGGTCCAGTCACCGCCACTTTTCTTCCCTGGCCATCTCCTTCGTCATATGTTGAACTT
Organism: Khaya senegalensis; assembly: GCA_032402905.1. Classification (NCBI taxonomy): domain Eukaryota; kingdom Viridiplantae; phylum Streptophyta; class Magnoliopsida; order Sapindales; family Meliaceae; genus Khaya; species Khaya senegalensis. The sequence continues at coordinate 7,414,270 of CP135537.1, read as the reverse complement.
AAATCCATGGAACCATTCAAAAACTTATGGCAAAATTAACAGAAAAACAGTACAAATATGCTGAAACAAAGCTGGCAGGATGTGCACGGGTATCATAAAAATAAAGAGTTCAACACGATGGGGCCTCTCCTCCCCGTAAAGTCAGTCGCATGTCCACAATTAGAAGAATAATGAAGCCAGAAACAACATGCACATTAACATCATAACTTTGACCTGTTCTACTCTAATGCCAATGCCATGATTCATGACCTTCCTGTCGGCAATGCGTTTCCTCCTCCTCACTTCACTTCAAACGTGTGCTGTACCTTCTAACTGCAATAATAATTATAATTATAGTGTCATATTCAAATAAAGAAATTTAAATAAAATTTATTTAATAATTATATTTAAAAATTAAATTTTAACACAATATAATTATTAAATAATTAAATTAATTATAGAATTTAAATATTAAAATTCTTAAATTTAAATTTAATATTTTTAATATAATTATTAATTATATAATATAATATTATTTGTTTAATAATTAAATTATTTTATATTAATTTAAATTCATAAATTTAATATAAAATTTACTCACTTACGAATTGCCTAAAAAATTGCCTATCACCGTATCTATTAACCATTAAGGGCCCGTATCTAATCAACCGGTCCTAATTGCCAATCTTGATTGAGCTGGATCCAGATAACATGGGTGATTTTGACATTTTAGGTTATGCTTGGTACGTTGTACATAGATCCATATTAGTTACCATTCAATGGTGATGACCAAAAGGCCTGCCACACTGCATTTGCCCATACAGTTTGACCTCAATGCTCCCTCAACCACACCTATTGTCGGTGGCTCCTCCTCTCTGGATAGACTAAGACTACCCCCACCACCGGCAATAATAATATATGCACAGTAATTACTGTACAAATTAATTATTGAAATTAGCGTAAGACACCTGTTCTGCGACACAGACAATTGGGACCGAACTAAACTACTTGCCGTTTCGAGTTTTAACAGAGTGTTAACTGTCAGTGATCGAAACTATTGAGACCATGCTATTAGTTGCTCTTCCGTCTTCAGCACATCAAACTCTATCACAGCCGTCAATTCTCCCGATGATCGCGCTTCTCGTAACATGCTTGTGGACCCGTGCTTCCCGCCAAAAATACATTCTTGACCTTCAAGTGGGTCCCAGACACTGTTGCGCAATGCGCACCCCCTAGCAAGTTAGAAAACGCGGCACCGTACTAATTTACGAAAGTAAAAGAGAAAAGGGGAGAGGATCCTTTTCCTTTATTATTATTTTTCATTAATTAATTAATTATATTATTATTATTAATTTTTTTTAATAAAAATAATAAATATCCAGAGATGGAGAGGGAGACGTGCGTCGGTACGCTGATTTATCTATATAGCAATCGATTATGGCTATTTCGTACTAAAAAGACGTGAAACTCTGAAACTCCGAAGCTTTTCTTGATGACGACAATCACTCGAGGTTTTTCAGATATTCATTAACACGTTTCGCGGCCACTGTGGATCGATCTGGTGGCGTCGTCAATCTCTGCAGTATAATTTTCTTTTCGGTTATATCATTGTCTGTTTATTTTGATCAGAGAAAGAGATTCAAAGTGATCTCCAGCCAGTGTTGACGATTGGTGCGTGATCTGATGCTTGCCGAATTTTATTTCTATTTTTGTTTTTATTTCCACGATTTGGTTATTTCTTAGAACATTCTCCATTGTTTGGTTTAATGCTTTTAAACTAACTTTAGAAATTAAATGAGTGTTGGTCCGATTTGCGTTCCGGATCCTTGATGAAACGAGCTCAAATTAGCTGTTAATTTTTAATTTTTTTTTTGGATTTTGTTAGTGTTTCCGTCGAAGTAAATTCGACGGTGGTAAGTAGTGTGAGAGATTTAGTGGAGAGAAAGCTTGAACTTTTGCTGATCGAAAATGTTGCGAAACATATTAAGCAAATTAATATTTGGGTTTGTTTGATTCTGTAGATAAAATAATGGAAAGGGAAAAAGGAAAAATTGAAGCTCAAATATACTGATCTGTGATTATGGATTTGCTTTTCAGCTTTAAATTTTAAGCTTCAATGTTTTAACGGTTGGATTTATCTTTTTACTAGATCCTTAGTTTGCTTTTCGTTTACATAATTTTTTTTTTCGCAAAAGAGAGAAATTTTCACTCATTTTCTACTCATTTTCTTTTGTTTGTATAATACTGATACTTGCAAACATATTTTGTGTTTTAATTTTGTAAAAGAGCTTGATGGACAAATCACAATTTATGTTTCTATTTCGATAATTGAATAGAACTAACATTGCAATTGTTTTCAGGGTAATCATGGCTTTGAAAACAAGTTCATCTGATGGTAGAACCAGGAGTTCTATACAAATATTTATTGTAGTTGGGTTGTGTTGTTTCTTCTATATATTGGGCGCATGGCAAAGAAGTGGGTTTGGGAAGGGAGATAGTATAGCTTTAGAGATTTCTAAGAGTGGGGCAGACTGCAATATAGTCCCAAGTTTGAATTTTGAGACCCATCATGGTGGAGAAGTTGAAACCATTGATGAATCTGAATCAAAACCTAAAGTGTTCGAGCCATGCAACGCTCGCTACACTGATTACACGCCCTGTCAAGATCAAAGGCGTGCAATGACTTTTCCAAGAGAGAACATGAACTACAGAGAGAGGCATTGCCCGCCAGAAAATGAGAAGCTACATTGTCTTATACCCGCCCCCAAAGGATATGTAACACCCTTTCCCTGGCCAAAAAGTCGTGATTACGTCCCATATGCCAATGCTCCATACAAGAGTTTGACAGTGGAGAAGGCTATTCAGAACTGGATTCAATTTGAGGGGAATGTCTTTAGGTTCCCTGGTGGAGGAACACAGTTTCCTCAAGGGGCTGATAAATATATTGATCAGCTTGCTTCAGTGATACCAATTAAGAATGGGACAGTTAGAACTGCTCTGGACACTGGTTGTGGGGTATGCTTACTTGCTCAACCTTTTTCTCACTCAATTTGTATTCCATCCATTCAGAAAGTCAAGATTAGCTTCTTCTGGTGTGTGGTCTACGTAGATTGTCCTCTTACAATTTTTTATTTTTATTTTTCCTTTTAGGTTGCAAGTTGGGGTGCATACCTTTGGAGTAGAAATGTTATCACCATGTCATTTGCACCAAGAGATTCACATGAAGCTCAGGTCCAATTTGCTCTCGAAAGGGGTGTGCCTGCTGTTATTGGTGTTCTCGGTACCATAAAGATGCCGTATCCATCTAGAGCCTTTGACATGGCTCATTGTTCTCGATGCTTGATTCCATGGGGAGCAAATGGTGAGGATCATTCATAATTACAATTCTTCTATTGTGCAAATCACACAAAGTTAATATTTTCCCATTTTGTTCTTTTTTGGTTGTCCTTTTTGGCATTCTAATATTGCTACAAGTTGTCATAGCAGCAGTTCATGGTGACTTGAGCTTGGAATTTTTCATTTGCAGATGGAAGATACATGATGGAAGTTGACCGCGTTCTTAGGCCTGGTGGTTACTGGGTTCTTTCGGGTCCTCCAATCAATTGGAAGGTTAATTACAAAGCATGGCAGCGTCCGAAGGAGGACCTAGAGAAGGAACAGCGAAAGATTGAGGAAATTGCCAAGCTTCTTTGCTGGGAGAAGAAATCTGAGAAGGGTGAAACTGCTATTTGGCAGAAGAAAGTAAATGATGAATCATGTCATAGACAAGATGATTCTCGAGTTACTTTCTGCAAGTCTTCAGATACTGATGATGTCTGGTATGTTGCTACACTTAAAAATTGTCATCATTGTATCAGTTTGCTTCTGGGAGATTAACTGAGATATATATAGTATTATAAGAACAAAAAAATTACCTAGTTTTCATAAATATCACTTTGAAGGTGTTATTTGGGCTAAATGTTTTATTTAATATATCATATATTTTATGATGGTTTCCAGGTACCAGCAAATGGAAGCATGTGTAACTCCATATCCAGATGTTAGTAGCTCAGATGAAGTAGCTGGTGGGGAGCTGAAGGCATTTCCAGAAAGGCTTTATGCCATTCCTCCTAGAATAGCTAGTGGATCTATTCCTGGAGTTTCTGCTGAGTCATACCAGGAGGACAACAATAAATGGAAAAAGCACGTAAACGCTTATAAGAAAATCAACAAATTTATTGACTCGGGAAGGTATCGCAACATTATGGATATGAATGCTGGGTTTGGAGGATTTGCTGCCATGATTCAATCTCCAAAATTGTGGGTCATGAATGTCGTGCCTACTATAGCCAATAAAAATACACTGGGTGTCATTTATGAGCGAGGACTGATCGGCATCTATCATGACTGGTACTATTTTCTGAACTTTTGGCTTCTCTGTTATTGTCATGGCTGCTCATTTTGATTTTCTTTTTTTACAGAATTTCCTATATTTATATTTTAATATATTGGCATTATCTGAAACCCCTGTAGATAGATTTTTTTTTTTTATGGTTTATGGCTTGTAAGTACACAACAAGGCATTCCTGTAAAGGGCATCCTTTTTTTTTTGGGGAGATATTTTTGGTAAAATGTTGAAGCAAGCATTATGAGATGAGAAACTTATAAATTAAAGTATCTTTTGTTGACAAACTTGTGAATTTTAACATTGTGAAATAGAAATTGTGCTAGTATACTTTGTTTACATACCAGAAAGCTGGTACTATTCGGATTGGATTTTAAATCAGCAATACATGCAACATTATGTTTGTGTGCTTGAGCAGAGTCAGATGCCATTATTCTGGTATTTTCTTTTTCCCTTATCCTTTTGATCCTTCAATTATGAACTAATTTGTAATAATTCCTTTCTCTCTCTGGGTTCAGGTGTGAAGCTTTCTCTACTTACCCAAGGACATATGATCTTATTCATGCTCATGGCGTTTTCAGTCTGTACAAGGATAAGTATGTATTATATAGAAATGTGAATGTGATTCATATTCCTGCTGATTAGGCTCTCTTAAATGAGTGTTTCCATCCTTCCATCAGAGAAGTTAAGTGCTCTGGTTTTGTGACAGCATCATAGTGTGTGCTTCAGGGTAGATAGGTACAGTAGATTTTTGCAGAGGAAGTGCCTGATACTGAAAGTTTGGTTCTTGGACACAAAAGTCGTGCATTAATTTAAAATGCCCTCTTGAATGGTTGACACTAAGGTTTCTTGCATGACATTGAAAAACTAATTCCTGGGTCTCCTGTTTAAGTTGTGATGAGCCAACTGCTGGGCTGTTGAGTCCCTGTTTGTTGAACTTGGACTGAGCTCATTACAACTTTACCTCAGTTAACCTGGTCAAGCTTGACTCTAGTAATCATCAGTGCACTTCACCCTAAGAGTCTTAATGAGATTGTAGAACAACCTAAGTTTGATTTCACACTCATGTTACAAATGATACTCAGAACAAACCAAATAAGTGGGAGCTCTAGTTATTCTTCAATTAAAATCTGTTGCTTAGGGTCCCAGTTTATTCATCAATGCATATCTGTAAATTAATTATTTTCTGTTGTCTTAACCGTTTCAAGGGATGGTTATTGATTAGTTTGAGTTTCTAGGGTGTCAGGCTCAAAAACTAAATTTTAGCTTCGCTTGTTTAGTGGAACTCCTGGATGTGTCTCAATGGACCAATCTTTTTCTTCATGTATCTCTTTGGAGCTTTCCTTGTTAAGCCTAGAGGGAGTAGAATCTCTTTGCTCGAATGGTGTTTCTATCTGTTAATGAGTTCCACTATTGCAAGCATGATTTTACTTCCTGTATTTATACATAATTCTGTAAAGGCTATTATTTCTTGGCTCACTTGAACTTGATATGCTTATTGAATGAATGCAGATGTAATATTGAGGACATTCTTCTAGAGATGGACCGCATTTTGCGACCAGAAGGTGCAGTCATATTCCGCGATGAAGTAGAGGAGATAATTAAGTTGAAGAAGATCATTGCCGGGATGAGGTGGGATACCAAAATGGTAGACCATGAAGACGGTCCCTTAGTCCCGGAGAAAATTTTGGTAGCTGTCAAGCAGTACTGGGTTGCAGGTGGAAACTCCACATCCGCACAGTGAGCAGCAAATCGGAAATCAAAGTTGGCATTGTGAAATGGTTCTTAGCTTAAGCTGGCAGTGGCCTCTCCGTTTAAAGAATGCTGACATGAAATTTGATTTGTTTTCATCCTGAGCATTTTTGCTGCACAAAGTATTTTAGCGTAGGGATGAGTAGACTATACGGTTTATGTTCAACTAACAACCATGCATGCATCCAGCCATTTGGCCCGTGTTCTTTTGTAGCTATTTATGAACGGACAAAATTATGCTTGTAAGATTTATGCTGTCATTCATTTATCTTGGTTTATGATGTGCGAATGCTATCTCTAGTCATAAAACTCTGATATTAATTTGGCTAATTCTAAGAAAAAAAAAATTATGGTTGTTTGAACGAGAGGGAGTGGACCTGTCAAGGTCCGATCCGTTATCCATCAACTCACGGGGAAGAGGAGGTTGACAAGGACGCTGTGCTCTGTGAAGCTTCGTTAGCTTGCTTTCATTAGGCTGGCCATCACTGAAGGAATGCCCCGAATGATGGGCAACCACTGTGTTGCCCAACCTCCTAACAAGGCCGCGTGACTGAGCAGTCGGCGGAAGAAATCATTGTTAAAATGTGTCTTTTATTGGGTGTAATGTAGCTGTGCGATGTGTTGTTTAGGCCTTGGTTGAAGCCTCGTGGTTCAGCCCTCCACTTGGATTGGGCGAGCCAGCATCGAACCCAGCAGCAAGCCCAACGAATGTTCGACCACTTCATTGTTCCAACTTTGTGCCCCCACTTTGTCACAAGCTCGTGCACGTTGAATTGCATATTATCTGTCTTTATTGAGCGTACGATTTGGCTTTTACTGCTGACTGCTGATGATGTTAGGGCATCTTTTCTATGTCTGTGGACTACATTTCTTCAAGGCAGGCGGATATATGGCATGGATTGCAATGGGCAGATAGGTAGCCTTGAATTGTATTTGTCAGCTGGATGCTACGGCAGGAATACGGTGCATATGGTTCAATTTCTAATATCAATTTCTTTTACTACAAAAAAGCAAGGAAAAACATGTTACTCCGGTTTGGTTCTAAGCTTCTTCTCATTGCTAATTTATCAAACAGTTTGGAACATCTTTGACCCCTGAGGGAGGCATCCTCATTCTACTTGTCCCAAAAGGCTTGGGAGTACATAAAAGTACAACCTTATTTTAGGGACAGCTAGAATTTGGTTGACTTTTGTCCCCTGAGACACCAAACTGAAAGAAATTCAACACGAAGGAGCTTTTCAAAGCAATCTAAGGATTAAAATTACCCACATGTAAAAGGAAGAAAGAGTGAGAACTAGGTTGCTTGGCTTAGTCATAATTAGTCCTATAAGCAGACGAGTTGCTTGAAAATCAAGCAGTCATGACTTACCAGTAATCTGATTGCTTGAAACACTAAGGCAACTCCGACCAAAGAGTTTGGATTTTGGTTTGGAAAACATAAAAATTGCTATGAAAGGTTCATTCTGATTGCACTTTAAAAACCAGGAAGAAAACAAGGGCCTCATAGTACCATTCCCCGAAAATCAAAGCTAAATTGCCACTCTACACAATAGATTAAGTTTCATTGCATTTTCGACTCCATTGTTTAACTTCTGTCAACAGTGAGAAATATAAAACACAACAATATATGTATTTACAAATCACATGCAGTTGCTCATCAGTAGAAGGGAAAAAAAATTGATACCAGTGGTACAAAACTGATTGTCCTAATATAATGATCAGTTGTCCTTGTACTCTTTTGTAGGCCGAGCTTCAAAGCCTCCACCTGCTCTCTTCTCAAGTGAATAGGGCATATAGGTTCCCAGAATTCTATCCCACATTACAAAGAATGGCTGTGCAAAGTTGTATTTGGTACCATAAAGCTGATGGTGGACATCATGATATGCAGTGTTGTTTTTGAAGAACACTTGGAAGGGGTTTCCAGGCAGCCATAATCCACAATGGTCATCCACTGTTTTGATGGTGGCGAAGGAGAAGAAGAAGATGGATGCTCGAGGAGACATACCAGAGACGAGAAAGGATATCGCTCCACCAATTGTGTCATTGAGAAGCCCCTCAATGGGTGATTGTACAGAGCTCCAAATGCATAGGGGACAACCAGGCGGTGATGTAGAGAATGGATATGCCGATACAAAAACTTGTTGTGGTGCATGTATCTGTGTATAAAATATTGCCATGTATCCATAACCAGCATTGCTATAACAAACTGCCTAGCTAAAACAAGCAGAGAAGACTGTTGATTCGCTGCCCCTGCATCACTTCCTGTTACCTATGCAAAACCAAGATTCCACAATAAATTTGTGCAATAATGGACACAGTATATATGATAGCCAAGATATTAACAATTTATTGGCTTAATATGCATCAATATCAGACACAAAAAATCACTAGAGAGACAATAAAAAATGAACATAGAAATAGATAGAAGAATAACACACAGCTGACAACATGCTATTATGCCAAATAAAAATGGTTAAAAGATTCCATATAAGCAATATCATCAACATTATCAATTTATCATGAATCAGATGGTTAAGATCCCATAAAATCATTCATATATCAATTAAAAACCACCAAAAATGGAAATTGAGCTGAAGGCACAAAGCCACAAAGCTTAACTTGCCTATTCCAGATAACCCACCTATTTTTCAGGCTTCATATCCCATGAATAGCCATATTAAGAAATGCGAAAAGCAATTCATATATCTTAAGTCTATCACATACCATGCATAACTACTCAAAAACCCTCCTCATATTCCACTTATCATTGGTTACTAATACACCTTTTTCTTCTCCATACAAGCATGTTTTGGTGACTGAGAAGTTAAAAAAACAGTATATGAACATTAATCCTTCACAGGTTAAACCAACGATTCAAGAGATGAACTATTAGAAAATTTTCACATGATAAGTATCCCAAAACAAATCATGCAAGCTACACGAATCCTACAAGTACACAATCACGCATATTCCCCACAATCTGACAAATGTCCAAGAACAAAGCATTCCAGAACTGATGCATCAAGCAAATTCTAAATACCAAAAAATTCAATCTTTAGCATAGAAGACTTAATTCAGAGATCATAGAATACTAAAAAGCCATAAGATCAATATATAATTCGAAGTCAACTCTACACAATTTTTAAACCAAAATCAAATATAAAGTGAAAATTGTAATAAAAAAATTATTGATAAATCCTTCAAAATTCATCACGCGGGACCGAAAATTAGTTCTTGTAATACAGAAACGAAAAATGGAAACAATAAAAAATCATACCGAAAACAAGAGAATAGCAACGATAGCCTGAAAAACTTGCTGAAGAAGAACGCCTTTGACAACAGTTGTTTTGGAGACCAAATTCTTCGCGTCCTCCTCTTTTCTAGAGTGCAACCTACAATTTTCAAACCTATCAAAAGATCCAAGAACGACGTATAATCCCGAATACAACCAGTAAACTAAGATGGGAACGAAAGTGCCCAACAAATCGTCGGTAATCGCAAACTCCATGGTTTAAACGATCGCCAACCGGAAACCTATCGCATCGCAGCTCAACTGCCCTAATTTTAATACGATCGAGACTGCAAAATTGCCCAGCACTACCCTAACCTAATTTAAATTAAAATTATGCTAAGACTCGGAGAGTAGAATATTCAGAAGAGTAGTGGATAGAGAGACCTGCAAATATCACAACAGCTATGAAGAAAAGTAGTACCATTGAGGAAATTGTTACGTGTGTGCCACCACATGGTTTGATTTTTATGGGCTCGCTAACTGGCGGTTTGGTGGCGTACCATGATGTAGGGTTCTCACTTTGACACGTGGGGAACGTAGGTTGTTCGTAATTGTTCGTTGGAGGTTTTTATTTATGGTCGTGGTTTCTGTTGTACACTTGTAATCCATGTGGTGGGCAATGGCAAATACGTCGGCATGCAGGCCAGGTCCCGAATCCTGACAAACTCAGCACATGACGAATCATGAATGGGATATTTGCGACAGCAAAGCAAAGGATATGTTACAGACAGAATGGCAACTTTGCAGTCTGTTCGGACAGGAAAGAAGTGGGATACTTCTGTGCCGGGAATTCTTACTCCGGCCATGGTTTCCTTCAGCCTATGATTGGTAATGAGAGCACCAATAACAGAGATGAAACCAACCCTTAACAATCGTATTGTTAGTTGTAACGTAATTAACAATTGCAGTTAATCTTCCATCACATTTCTTCCCATGTGAGCGTCCAGCAATGCCAACCCTGTACATTTAACATCAAGGATAGCAGAAGAATGTCTTTTATACTGCGTCCATCTTCTGGATAGACGATAAGAGGGACGATTTCCACTCCTCATAAGCAACTTACTTCATTCTTTTATGACCTGCGTAACTTGAAAGCTGCAGAAGTTTCATGTCAGTCACTTTTGACAGTAATTGACTGAAAACTGAGAGAGGTAAAACATAGGGATATATGCAGAACTGAACATCTGTGTCTCAAGAACTTCAGCAAACATGACCATGAATTGAAACAGTGAGCCATATTTTTGATATTACTACAACCATAACCAATTGTGAGACACTGTTTTCCATTCAGATGGCTAGAACTGATTATAACAATTGGTTCTCTGCAAGACAAAAGCTTTTGTGAAGTAGAGGTGCAAGGCAAAATTTGGTCCTATGTAGCAATTTGGTTCAACACCTTTCATTAGTCACTTGTAGAACCAGCAAATTTATCCACAAAACAACGTTTGAAACACCAAAGGTCAGAACGAGGCAGAATTTTATAGATATGCTCAGTATTGAGTTTGGGATTCCCTCCTCAGGGACATTTTTAAAATCACATAGAGAATATTATTTATACATGACTGGCTAATCTAAGAAGGTCAGAACAACAGATTGTAGACAGGGAGGATAACAAAAGAGATTACTTAATAATTCTCCAAACAAAAGAAATAGTCCTCTTTTAGAACAGGGCTGGTCCTGTGCAACCTCAATGGTTCAAGCAATTTTCAATGTACTCAAGTGTCCATTAGAAAAATAATGATAATTAAAGAAAAGAAGTCTGATAATAATGTGATCTAGTAAAATAGACGCTAGTGCCTGAATGCAAATTTCTGGATCATCAACTAGTTCATACTCAATCTGACAGCACTTGCAAGCTCAAATGCCATTTTTTATTAGTCTTTTTCCCCACATACTGGCCCAGATGTGACCGGATCAATAGAAATGAATTCATATGTTACATCATTAGGTGGAAGTAGAAACAAGGTGGTTAAAAAAAATCCAAGAGACAAAGATCGGCAGACATAAATTAAATAAAAAAAAACAGGGCCGCATTAATATAATTTTTTGAATCAAGCAAAAGGACAATCAGTATCTTCTCAAGACTACTACTGTAACAATGAATTAGCTGCATTATTCTTTCTGATTTGATATTCAGAATAACACCCAGAAGCGATATCTCATGCAAACAAGAAATTAACTGAATGACCAGTATGAAACAATATCACTGATATTTCCAAATTAAGAAAAACTCAAAGCATATCTCACCAATCAACAAGGGTTGCGAAACAGGAAATGGAGGAAAAAAAAAATCTTGAGTTGATGCCTCTTCCACCCACCCTCCCCAAAAAACAAAGAGAGAAGAGAAAAGGAAAACAAAATGTTTTATAATGTTAATGTCCGAAAGATCAAGAAAATTATAAAAAAAATAATACCTTGTTGTCAGCAACAGGAAGAATTAGAGCTGGCCAACGAGACTCAGAAATCAGAAGCAAATTCTGCAACTGATTCTCAGCTTCAATACACCAGTTTCAAATGGTTCCTGAAACCTGCAAGCAGGCGAAATCTAAACTTAACCAGCTAAGCAGAGGCATATTCTAGCTCATCTTAGTTGAATAGGTCTTGTGCCTTTTAACAAGTGCAACTCTCGTTACTATATGCTTGGTTGAGCAAGGAGTTTTCACATTCACTGAATGCTAAGACATTACTTTTTCTCATGCATCAACACTCTGTTATTTTCTGTTTCTTCAGTCTTTTCTTTGTTAAATTCCTCAAAGAGTTCAAATTGAATATGTTTTGAACTTTTTAACAAGAGTAACCATTCTTACTATATGCCTGGTTGAGCCAGAAGTTTTCTAATTCACTGAAAGCCAGACCATCACCTTTTCCCATGCATCAACACTTTTTTATTATCTGATTCTTTGGTCTTTTCTTTATTAAATTTCTCAAAGAATTCAAACTAACAAAATTGAGGTAGAGACTTATAGCAATTGAACATCACTAGCAAGGTCCTTTTCTTTCTTCAACAACCATTACTTGTCCCATTAAAAACATACACATTGTCCAGTCACATGCACAAGTAGAAAATGTACTTATTCAAGAGTCCTCTTGGAGTTACTTTATAATTTGAGGTAATATTCCGTACATACCCTTTTTTTTTTCAATGGAAGGGTTGAATCGAACCGTTTAATAATCTGCTACAGCAATCCTTTTTTTTTTTTTTCCAATTACGAATCATCTTTCCAGCCAATTCTGAATTCTGCAACAGATTTACAAGAGTATCAGCTGCAGGTTCTAAGCCTCCTGAAATATTAAACCATATTGGTAAATCCACAACCCTCCTTGTGGATTAATGATGATACAACCAAACTCAATAGAAACTGGGATAAAGCGATGAAAATAGCAAACATCATCATGCTAACAAGCATGTGGATAACATCAATTTGCACAATATGGATACCTTATTTTCACTCAAAAGTCTGTACAGTGATGGCAATGCAATCTTGGAATAATTGGAAATGGACTACAAGCAATCCTCTGACCCCGTTAATCCTTGAACAATATCAACAGCTGCCTTTTTCACCTAGTTTGTTTGCAAAAAATACAGCATTTGTTACAAAATATATAAAGACAAATGTCTCCAATAGGGAGAACAGGAAAGCAGGAGGAATTAGTTAATATCAAATAATCCCGTAACTCGGGTCCAATCTTTTCTGTCTTTTTTTTAGCACAATATGGCAAATCAAGAGAATCACATCACAGATTCAACATATGAAAACACTCACCAAGCACACATAAGATAAAATTAATTCAATCAACAAACTAATATCATGAAAAACCAACTTCTTCATACAAACCTTATTATCTTCGAAACAAATGCCACATGGGTTCAATTACTAAGAACAGTACTACATAAAGTTAAGTCAAAGCGGAGCAGAACAACTTAATAAGATACTAATCAGTCCATGGGTTTCTGAGAACTAAAAGAAATTAGTTTAAACGTGACCATATTTAAAATCAAAAAAATTTCAAGTCATTTCCTCTATTTCCCAGCAACCAAAAAGGGGGAGTTGAAAGAGTGAAGTAAACTTTCTGGTGGAGACGTAGAAGATAGGAAGTCAAGTAACTAATCCACAGCACAGTCGCCATTGTTGTTGCCCAGTCTTTGATTGCTTTGCGCAAATTTGGTAATGAGCAATTTGTACAAAATGTGTTCTAAAAATCAGGTATCATGTAGATTATCCCTCCCACCTTAGACTATTCAATCCCATCCCAACTTGATAGCGGACATACCAAAATACCGCCGACTGTTCGAACGTGATAAGAATCGTCTCCTTAACCTTATAATTTTCACTTCCCATTTCCAGCATCGTCTACACCAAGTACTGTGGCCACCTTAGCTGTATGGACGATTGATCTTCTTAGTAGCCAAGTAGACGAAACAACCACAACAAAGAAACCATTCCAATCCCCCAACTCTCTGCTACTTCCACCTTAAAACACTTACCACCAAAATTACTTCCCTTATTCTCTCAAATCCTAACACCTCCTGACCCATTCTTAACATGTAAGCAGCCGCCGAATCAACACAGGAAAAGAACTCGTAACTCTAGTATCGAAACAACGCAACATCCAGCAACCATAATGCCCCCTCCTCGCCGCCGCAGCTTTCCTAAAGTTTTTCAATACTTTTGCTAAGACAAACTTCACTGTCATTGAGCGAAACATTCAGGAAACACTCAGCAAAACCAAAAACTTCACTTCTCTTGCCGTATTGAATTTCCCAGTTGAAAATCTACTGGCCGTTTCGATATCATCTCTGAGTGTTAGAAGTAGAGTTTCAAGAGCTGATTCAAACTGAACCCCGTCCACCACTTTACTTTGGTTGAGCAGGAACAGTAACTGTTGGTACCAACACATGCATGAGAAAATACATGGCGGAGTTTTGGTATTACGGCAACAGCATTTGAACAGAGTCTGGAGGTTGTTGGGCTGAGGTTGGGCCGGCAAGATGAGCCAGCTGGACCCATTATTGAAGGTCGAGGTGATAAATCTGGTTTTTGTCACACCACACGAGACGTAGACGATGTCGTTTTTAAGACCCTTATTTAATCGTGGACAGAAAATTCCTAATTTTCGTTTGCACGTTTTTCCTTAAGAAATTAAACGAAAACAATAGAAAGAACAAATTGGGCCCCTTCTATCACATCTTGGCAAGTAACAGTGTATATAGAATTCAAACCATAAGAAAAAACGCAGGTGATCACACCGCCTTGAGTTTCTAAGTTCCCGCGACTTTCCCCTGGTGAGTGAGATCTCGAATCAGGCAGGCAGGCAGGCCTTGTGATCTAGTTTTTCATTCAAGTTTCGCCTGTTGGTTATTGTCGGTTATTCTCACAATCACGTGTTCTCTGTGCTGTGATGGTTCTTCTGGCTGTTCTTCTTTTATTTTATTTTATTTTATTGTAGGATCTGCAAAGGGAATTACAGTTAGATACTTACATTACGTATAATTAAGATTTTATTAAGCATTCAATTGTATTTTTGAAATCATTGATCTAATCTGTTATGCTATAGTTGGAGTAATGCTGTTGTTATTCTGATACACTGTATTTTTTGTTTTTGTTTCATAATTGTGTTGCAGATAAGCTGTATTGGCGTCAAGATTTGGAAATTAGAAACTACGCTGCTATGTCTTTATTTAAGCGTAATAGTGAACTGTTGCCAAGCAGTATTCGGGCCGTGTCTCGAGGCAAGCGGTTTGGTGGGTTTTTTAAACTGAGATTTTTGCAGTCG